>CAJVPT010004754.1:0-13014 GCA_910592055.1 Acaulospora colombiana | reverse complement strand
TCAAAGAAATAATTATAAATAAATAGATAAAAATGGAAATAGAATGAAGATCATGACTAAAAATAACTATCCAATAGCAGTAGATGCTTTTTTTATTACAATATACATGATATCTATCATTTACAAATTGTGCATTCAGATACAAATTAGATTTTTTGTAATCCCTAACTATGAAATATTTTGATTTCTATTTTGTTCAATCCATCTTCCAAGATTTGATGTGCTATTCTATTCTCTCTTTTTATATGGTTATAACTATTGATAGATACTATTTGGAAATTAGTTTCTTACCTATATTTTATATAAGCTGTAATATTCTCTAGCTTAATATTTCTTTAATATCTACATTAATTAGTTGATTTATATATATCAAACTATTATTTCTCAATAAAAATATAGCTTTGTTATATTCATCGGATATAAAATATTTACTGATTGGACTATTTTTCTTACTACATTCAAATATTTTTAGCTCTAAAAAGTTATATCTATATCTCTAGTTAACTTCAATGCTAAAAGCATAAAGTTGCCTCTATCTAATAGGTAATGTAAGAAGTTATAGATAAGTAGATTATTAGGTTTTTAGTATCTAATTTGTACTTATTTGAGTCTAATAACTGTTATGATTTCTATTGATTCTTAATTATTAAGTCTATTGTATAATACTATTATCTGACTTTCTTTTTGCAACATTTAAATACTTTTTAAGTTGTAAATTTTTGGATAATTTATAACATTATTTGATGTTGATCTATTGAGAACAGTTTTATTCTTAAAAAGTTTTCTATATACTATTGTTAAGATATTATATATTTTTCAAGACAGTATACTATATTGTATTCAAAACTCAATTCTTAATATTAAGACTCTATTCAATATATAACGCATTTGTTTGTCTATCACTTTTTATTTTTTAGAGCTTTGGCAATTATATTATTTTTTCCAACACTTTTTTCTTAAGTTCAATTGCAATCTTTTGATTATTTATCTAGATTCCTAAGAATATTGCTTGCTCAGTTCTATTCAGCTCTTTAACTATTTCTTTATTGATATCTGTTTAAACTTCTGCTAAATATTGATTGGGATTATTTATAATAATTAGTATTGATTTGTTATTATTGATTTGTAAGTCATTTGTCTTATAGAAAATTTTTACTTTTTTCAAAAATTTTTTATGTCTTTTTTAGATCTATAATTCATATAGTATCATCTATAAAGGCAATAGCTATATGTCAAAACTTCAGTTTTCTTATATTATTTTCTATTAGATCTGAATCTCAGAAAATTGTTATCTTGTATTTCTATTTTTCATTGTTCTAAATCTTACATAGAAGAGAATTGTAGAATATTCTTCACATCAGAGAGAAATGATTTCTCCTTGATCAATTCTATTTCTTGCTATTATTGGGCTTGTTAAATTGTTTTCATATATAACTCTAAACTTTCTATTTTAAAACAGGTTTTTACTATATTAATAAAACCAATTAAAATTTTAATTCTTTCTATTGCCTTTTTTAATATATTTAGATTAATAGTATTATATGCCATAGTTGTATCCTGAAAGAGTATCCAGAGCCCCTTTTTACTTTTCCATATATTTTATAGATATTGTTTAGAATCTGGATAGATTCTATATACTTTCACTAAGATATCTTATATAGTTGGGATCTCTAAGAATACTATTAGTTTTACAAATATTTTCCAATCTATTAAGGAGAATTTTATAAAGTACTTTCTTATTACTTCTAGCAAAACTATAGATCTTATGTTTATCAAATCACATTCTTATGGTTTTGGCTTTACAATTGAATAGATATAGCTTTGTTTTTATCTTATTAGAGTTACAGTATCTCCTATTTTAAAAAGTTATTAAACATTTTCTTAGATATTCTTTTCCTATTTTATAATTGATCTGTAATTTTTCTAGTACGTTATTGTTAAAGAGGGTTTGTAACACTTTACTTAATTTTTCTTATGAAATTAACTTTAAAAGATCTTTATGCCATGTTTCTTTTATATAGTTTTGAACTTGTATTCTGCTTTTCAATCACTTGTTAGATTGTCAAAATTAGTATATTGCTTTTTGAAGGGATTTATAATATATTTATATCTTTTATTCCACCTTTTCTTTCTTAATTGTTATATATTCCAATTTATCTTCCTTGATTTTAATTTTATTCAGTACTATTTTTATCCTTTTACTATTTGTTAAGGAACTTATCATTTATTTTTTATTAGTTTTCAGTTCTTTATATCTTTATTCAAGAATTGATTTGATTTTATCTCTTGTTTTTTTTCCTTCCAACTTTTGATATATATCAGAAAATTTTTTTGATAAAGATCTTTGGAGATTTTCAGCCATAAAACTCCAGAGGTACTCCATCATCATTAGAAGTCTCCAGAGTAGAGATTTATATATAGAACTCTGGAGATTTTTGAAATTTTTAAATTTTAATAAAATAATTTCACATTATTATTAAAATATTTATTTTTAAAATTTATTTATTGAAAATTACTTTTTTTACATATTTTTATTAATTCTTTACATTTACATCATTTATTACTGAAGTAGATCTTTCTATTCCTAAATTTTTCAGTTGCAAACCCAGATCATTTTTATCATTTTCTATTTTCTTCAGAGTACTTTAAATTTCAATATCTTTCTGCTCATACATTTCTTGATCTTTATCACTTGAATTGCCTTCTGTAAATCCGATTTTCTTTTTAATTTTTTCCTAAAATATATTATTAGTAAACAAATAACTCTATAATACTTTGAAGAATTTTAAAACTTACCTTATTTTTTTCTATTTTACTTTTAATTAATGCTTCATTAATAAAAATACTTTCTTTACTCAGATTTAGAATCATTTGGTATATTCCGATAGCGAATACAACTTGTTCTTCAGAGGCATACCCTTTTAGCCAAACTTTTTCGAGAATATATACCATTACACTTTAGTTTCCTCCCCTAAAATAGACATAAAGATTTTTAAAGCACTTTCAGGTTTTTTGCGATTTTTTCAGACCATAATTTCAATAACAGTTATATTTGTATTAATTGTATTCAAAGAGTTTTCACTAAAGACTAAAAACATGGCATCTCAGATTTTCAAAGCCATGATTCCTCAAAGCGATCTGTGTTATCTCACAAGCTAATAAATAAATAATATTGTTAATAAATTTATTTATATTATTATTAACTGCAATAATTAAAATAAACTCTTTCTGCTGATTTCTTGACAACACACAAAAAAAATGTTCGCAAAAAGTTTTATATTTTTCTGCTAATAAAGTTTTATTACTTTTTCTAAAACAACTTGAAGAAAATCTTCTAGAGTCTCTCCCAACTTCCCTTTCTTGTTTATACTTCTTTTCAAACAAAAACTTGACTTCCAGTAATCAAGAAAAGTCAAAAAACACCTTTTCTACCTATAGCAGAAAAGTTCTAAAGAAAGAATACCAATAGTAAAGTACTGAAAGCCTATCTCTTGAAGCAAGAATGCAACTAGAGGTTTCTGCAGTAGGTGGATGGGCAAACAAAAGCCTAAACCAAAAAATTTCCTTTTCACTGTTTCTATTCTCTTAGAGTCACTTATTTTTCAAAGTTTTTTGGAGAATTTGGCCTACCCCAACTTGACCCTGAATTTTGGAGTGACACAAAATTGACATAGCTTTTGCTAAAGATGATTAGTCAATATGAAACATGTTGGTAGCAGAATATAAACAAGCTCCTACTGATTACATCACATGTTCCAATGATGTCATTGGTAAAAGAAAGAGTGATCACTGGTACGGACTCCTTCACTCCTTCAAATGAAGTATAACTGAAGTAAAGAAATCATGAGGCCATTAGGATGGGTACTAAATTCTCTAAATAGTAAAAATGTGATTATTTGTTCAAACTGAGGCCTTCAACTTCTTATTATCCTGGTCAGGCAAAGTACACAAAAGAGGTTATTTCCTTATTCCTATCAGGTGTAAAACCAAAAAGCAGAGGAATGTAAAACACTGCCCTTCTTTAGGATTGAGAATATCTTTCTTCAGATATTGTATAATAATATCATAATCAACAAGAATTCCCAGTACTGGTCAAAAACCTTACACTATTACAAGGTAAAAAGATTCATGAGGGATCTGGCTTTTTGGGTAATGGAAGATATATACCAGTAAAATTCCTTTAATTAGGTGTAACTGCTGGAAGATATTGGAAGTTACATAACAAAACTAAAAAGCCACATATGAACCTGGGGTCCACCATTAGTTATTCTGTTCTGCATGGATAAATACAAAATCAAGATCAAAAAAAAAGAAGCGTTGAGCAAGACATTGAATCTGAGTAAGCAATAAGTACCTCAGATGGTCACAAGAAAATAATCAAAATCACAGATGGATAAGTTCTTCAGACAATCAGGAAGAAGAAGGATATTCCAGAAGAGTTGACTCCTAATGAAAAGAGGTTTTTAACAGAAGTCCTTTAAAGGACATGGAGCACTTTTATTTTTTCTTTTTATTTTTTCATTTTCATGTAAGCACATTTGTGCATTTTTAGATATTCTCTTTTCTTTTTTTTTCCTTTTCCCTTTTGTAGTTTCTCAAAATCAGTTTCTTGAAGGATAATAAGCAGTGACAATCTGCTAACAATGATGGGTAAGTTAAGAAGATATATATTCAAAACTTAGTTCAGAGTGAAATATTGTCTCCAAGGTTGTACTTAGAGGCTGAAGCTCATTTGAGAATTTAAAGCCATTGATAAGTGTGTCAGTACAAGTTCTTAGTTTAGCCATAATGCAATTTTCTAATGTATCTCTATCAGTTTTTATATTGATTAATAAATACACAATACTGGTCTGACCATGGGTTTTAAAAAAAAAAAAAATTAGTAACTGCAATAATTATTGCTTGATGAATATGCTTTTTATAATATATCTTCCAATGTTTTCTTGTGAGGTTTTCAAAGAACTCTGAATATTCTTGCTAAAAATATTCCTCTGTATACCAGCGAAAATCTTCAGGATCCACATATATTTTTTTAAAAAAAACTTCTTTCACGATACTTTTGACCACACACTATTATAAAATCCAAAATATTATTGAAGTTCTTCGAAGATTAAAAAATTAAACTTTACTTTGATAAAATCCTGTTCAGTAATTAAATATTGACTCATATGAATTTTGTTTTCTAGATGGGTACCTTATTCTCAACAGCTTTTTGACATTCTAATAACTGATAAATTTTCTTATTAAAACTTTCGTAGAACTTCAAAAGCCTTTCGTTTACTATATTAGAAACTAAATATACAAATTAATATTTATTTAAATAGTTACATCTTTTTTAATATACTTAAAGATTCTTCGGGCAACCTCCTAATAAATGAAGATTCTAGAATATAACTGGGAGATTTTAATTGCTTCTAGGGTGACTTTGTTTTTATTTTGGCTTGAGGTGTTAATCTTTGACTTGAGGTATCAAGAATATTCTTGGGCTTTTTGGAGAACTTTGAAATACTCTTTTCATTAGAGCTTGAACCTGAAATCATTTGTTGAAACATATTATGCATTTCTTTTTTTTTATTTGATATTAATAAAAAAGAAAGGACTTTAGAAACCTTATATAATACAAATTTCAAGAAGTTGTATCATATTATGATTACATGCTACTCTTCGTTACTTTTCAAAAATTACTTCATAGCTTTAAAAATAAAATAATATTGAAATTATATTAACAAAATAATGACAACTTATAAATTAAATTTTTGATTGACTAAATTAATTAGTATTTTATTGATCAATTTTATTTTAATATACATATTATTATTTTGAATATTTCTGAAATTTTTTGAAATAAAAAATCTTCAAAGATTTAATTATTAAAATTAATGAAATTATTTTTATTTTATAAATTTTCAAAAATTTTTAAAGTTTTTCAGAGAATTTTTCAAAAATTTCTGGAAAATTTTTAACAGATAAAGATTTTTGAAGATTTTTATCAAAAAAATTTTTTGATATATTAACTTAAGATCTTCTATTATATTTTAAATATTATTTTTTAATAATATCCAGAAGATATTAAAGATATTATACTATATACAATAGTTTTTTATCTAATAATTAGATTTGTAAATTAGTGATGTTCATTATAACTAAGGTTTTTTTGTATAATATCATCAGTTATAGAGATCTTTTATATTTAATAAATCCTAGACTATATTATAATACAGTATTATGTTTTAGTTAAAAAGATTTCTTTAATATCAACTTATTATAAGTTACTTTGCTTATTTGTTCTTTAAATATTTTTCAGATCTTGTTGGCTCAGCTTTTTTTTATACTATTTTTTGGCTCTGTTTGTAACAATGAATCTAGATTTATATTAAGCTTATATAATATATATCATTGAATGCTTACCATTATTTTGATATTGATCCCTTTATATCAATTCTTTTGATGGGTCTTGTTCTAGTTACTTCTGCTATATTTCTTTTGAAAATGCTTATATTATATAGCATTATTATGAGAATAGTGTGATCACTATCTGTTATTTCTTTCATACTTTGATTATTGAATTATAAAATAAAATATTTTGTTAAGCTTTGTGATATCCAGATATAGTTTATATAACTACTACTTATTATATCTTATCATATTAAAGTTTTGTCTTTTTTTTCTCACATTGCTTATATATTTATAAATCTTCACTTATTCAATGTATTGAATAATAAAATTTCTAATTGCCAGAAGGGTTTAAAGCTTGTTTTAGAGAATGATACTCTATTTTCAACTGGATTGCATACTATATTAAAATTCCCAACTATTATAAAAGTTACTTTTATGTTTTTCTTTAATAAAACTTGTTATATATTTTTATACTTTTTAGCTTCTTTTCTTATTAGAAGAAATATAAACTTGTATAATATAGACTTTGTTTTTTTATATAAGAAATATAACAGCTATCATATATTTCTCTTTCTCTTTTACAGATATATATTTTTTTCCAAATCTTTTTTAACTAGAAGACTGATGCCTACTTCAAAAGAAGTATTCTTATTAGTATTATAGAAGTATTTATAGATATTTTAATCTTCAAAGACCCACTTTACTTTAATTTTAATCAACTTTGTTTTGCATAATCCTGTTATACCTATTTTTTATTCTTGGATTTCTTCAACAAGGCTATGTTATTTTGATTTTTTAGATATGCTTCTAATATTATATATTTCTATTCTCACTACTTACTTTTCTATATTATTCTCTTGCTTTTTTTTATAAATTGCTCTATTTTTTCATTATTGTTTAAAATTTAATTTTCTTTATTTGCAAAAATGTATCAATATCTTAATTGCCTTGCAAATAGGCATTGAGATCTTGATTATTCTATTTTTTCTTATTATTTTTGTTTTTGTTTATTGTGTTTTACCCTTATTTTTTATATTGACTTTGAAAATAGTGAACTAATATTCCCTTTTTTTCTGTAATTAAACTGGTGTGCCCTTTAGAAATAGTTGGCTCACTTTTTTAGTAGATCTTTTTCTAGTTTATTTAGTTTTTTACCAAGTCTTTCTATTATCTTGTTTAGTTATAATACTTTAGATTTTCGAGTGGTAATCAACCCTCAGCTTCTGGTCTCACGTCTTATTTTTTATCTATATAGTTATCTTTTATTTGAAAGTTTATTATTAGTTTCAGATTGATTTTGTATAGTTTGACCTAATACCTAGCTTTTTTTTCTTTTCATTGATTCTTTATTGCTATTAATAGTTAGAAAAATAGGTCTTACTATTTGTTTACTGGTTCTTGACGAGTAGTTATTATTAGTTTTATGTTATGTTCTTGATATTTTTTTCCTGATTATTTCAAAATAAACTTTATTTTCTTTTTTTTGACTTTTGTATTCTGTTTATTACTCCTGTTAACTACTGTAACTAGACTTTTTGAACTGATTAAGATCACTAATGCTCTATTGCTATAGCAATTTTTTGCACTCTATTCTAATATTTAATTATTAACTTTAATCTGATGTTGAAATGACTTTTACAAGTTTTTTTATTTTTAAAATAAATTATTATACAGTTTTTTAAAATCAAGATAATATTATTTTTTGATATATAAGAGGCTTAGCCTTCATATGTCTTAGTACTTTATTTATTAATTTAGTAAGTATCCCATCAATTCTATAAAATTTCAATGAGTATTATTTTCTTTTTTTCAATATTCGGATAATTTCTTTATTATTTAATTTCTTATAGGTTATTACAAATTGTACTTAATTAGATCTTATCTTAATTATCCAACTTTGATTCAGGTTGATATATTCTCTATATGCATAAAAATGGATTCTAAATTTTTTTTGATGAAATAATATTTGATATTTATAAATATTTATTATTTCTCTATATTTTTTTATTGCTTAGTTTGTTATATTTGTGATTTGTATTTACTAAAATAATGTATTTAGATTTATTTTTTGCTGAAGGGAAGTTTTCTGACTTGAAGAATTTTTTGTTTTAAGCATATCTCTGGAAAACTGATTGCATACTTTTGTCTTTAAACATATTTCTAATTATGAAGTTTTTTTTTTCTTTTTTATTAATAGATTCTAAACATCTTACTATGTCTTTTACTTTATTAAAGCCAAATATAATCCAGTATTTACTATTGATAAATTTAGTTTTGAAAGAATTTATTTTCTTAAATATCCTTGATGCTTCTTTAAGATACTTGTTTCTTTCTTCATTGGTTTCTTCTGATAATATTGCTTGGACACTCCTATCTTAATTAGGTCTTGTTATTTAATAAAGAATAGATTTATTGCAGAACTTTGAGTTCTATTTCTTGTATTGTAAAAAATAGTGTCAGTAATACAATTTTCTTATATTATTTTTTTTAATCTTTTTGTTTCAGTATAGCTTGTTTTGCTGTTTCTCTATTCTTTATTATTATTTCTTAATAGATGATTTTTTTTCATATTTTATAGAAAATAGTAAAACCTTTATCAGAATACTTTCTGTCTTCTTTTAAATAGTACTTGGTAGATGATTTATTAATTTATTTGTCAATATATTATATACCTTTTTTTCTAATATGGATACTTTGAAGTCTTTACTTTTGTCTTATCTTTTCTTTCAAAGAGCAAGAATGTATTGTTATAATATGTATTTCTATGCTAGAATTTTGAAATCTATTCTTAATAGATTGGCAATAATATTATCTAATATTGAAAATGAACAAATTGCTTTTACAGGAATATAAGGTTAAATAGTTTATATTGGTCTTAACTTATGCTAAATCATATTTGTTTTCTATAGTTCCTGCTAGGGACTTGATTGAATACTATTTTTCCAAAATATTTGATAGCTCTTGTCCTTATTGCTCTAGAATTTGAATTATCTTTTGTTTTTTTATTGTCATAATATCATATGATAAGAATTAATTAATATATTATTTTGTTTAAAATAGAATGTTATTATTGTTTATTTATTTGTTTGTTATACTGTTTATATCTAAATATATTAATTATAATCAAGTTTATTTTATTTACCTTTACATATTATTACTATTTTGAAGCTACTGTTATATTATTAATTAGATATATAACCTGATGTTTTTGTAATTAATTTTTGTTTTATTCAAGTTTCTTGAATAAAAGAGATATGTATATATTTATATAGTATGATGTTTTTATATATTATTATTATGTTTGATCTTCTTTTAGCTATTGTTCTAGGTTTTTATATCCTCTTGGATTTTGTAAACTTTGAGTTATAGCTAGTTTATCAATTATAACTATTGTTTATATGATTCTTCTAATATCTAAAAAAGTGTTTACTTTATACTGGCCTGGTTAGAAGCTTGAAGAGTTGATATTAGATTCTATAGCCTTACTATGATTCCAGTTTTTTATAGCTTTCTTTTTTCTCTCAAAAGTTTTATAAATCAAATAATAAAGCTTGTAGTAAAGAATATCTCTTTATTTTAAAGTTAATCTTGAAAAGTACTTTCTACCTATTTTTTTAAAAATTTATTATATCTTTGTTGCTTAATTGAAAGTATTTTTATAAGTTTTTTAAGAAAATTATTAAAAAAAAATTAGTAAAAAAAGTTTATATTATAAAATAGTTACTTTAAATATTAATAATTATAATAAAATTTTGTTAAGAATTACTTACTTATTTTATTATTTTAAATTAATATCTATATAAACTTTATTTTTAGTTTACAATTTTTTATTAATTTTATAAAAAACTATTTATAAAAAGTAAATTATTTGTTTACTTTAATTTATTATGTTTTAAGATATTAATAAATTCTTTCTTATATTTATTTAACTAAATAACTTACTTAATTAGATTGTTTTCTAGCCTTCTATTTACAGTATATTATTATTTTAATAAATTTAATAATAAATTAATTTATTTTTTGAAAATCTATAAATATTTGTCATTGATAGAATTGTTAGAAAAAAAAAAAAGTAAACAAACTTATATTAATAATATTTCAAAAGATTAAATGATTATATTTGAATAAAAAAAAAAGTAATTGTTAATAGAGTTGTATAAAAATTAATATAAAATTAAATAAGTCTTACTATTTAATAAATTAATTTTTTCTGATATATTATTTAAAGTATTAAAATAAATCCTTTAATATATTTTTTATTTATTAAAATATAATAAAATTATTTTAATTTATAAATTATAAGTTATATAGTTATTATAGATAACTTCAATATGATAATTGATTCAACAGTAGATCAAATATTTATTAGTAGCAAAACACTATTAATATATAAGAAAGCTAAAATTAATTTATTCAATTTTTTCTTAAAAATTAAACTTTATTAATAGTTAAAAATATAAAATGTGAATAATAATATCTTAATATGGTCTAATAAGACTACCTTTAATAGAATTGACTATATATAAATTTCTTTTCTTTTTTTTTTTTAAACCCTCTGTCAGGCTAGTTATGAGTGCTTTATTAAACAATTGTAAACTGTACATATAGTATAAATCACTAAAGCTAAAACTTTAACTAGCTCACTTGTCTCAGTAATTACTCTAAGTACAACTTTGGGAGTGATTTTTCGTTTCATTAAAAGTTCAAGTGAAAACCCTTCCAACTTATAATATCATTGCCTGCAAGTCACTGCTACAGGTCACTCTTTGCAGTTCTGACAGAACTCAAAACCCAATCATTTTATTCCAAATCTAATCCCTTTTGATAAGATATCTGTGAGACCTTGATCTTTTAATCTTCCTTATTCTATTAATGGAGCACCTCTTCTTTCTGGTGATGCAGTTTTAGGTTTTGGACCGGGAAGGCTTGGAGATTTTTTCATCTTATTATTTCTTTGGATCCCCTATGTTCTTTTCCATTCTATGATTTTTTCGCATCTTGCATTCCAAACCTTCTTATAGAATTGGTTGCATATTGTACTCTGCATCTTCTTTATCCATTTTCTTGCTTCTTTTCCGATTCTTTTGCTATGGCATCTAAGATCTGCCATATCGAGAACAAGGTTGCTTCTTATAAATCCTGCAAAGAAGCTTAATGTATCTTGACTAGTTGTCAAGCTTGTTTCACCAGCCTGAATATCCACTTATCTATTTCTTTCAATTCTTCCCTGTCTTCTATTATTAGTCTCACATTCTTCTCAGCCACTTCCTTTTTTCTTTTTTGTAGGAATTTTTAAAGTTTTTTGAACCCCTTCAAGATCTTTGTTCCATGCTTCTTGCATCTGTTCCTTGTAAGCTGGACATTTTAGCAGGTGATCAATTGTTTCATCTTTATGGAGACCATATGCAATACATTTCACTTGCTTATACAGATCTGGCCTTCTTATTGCCAGTTTACTCAGAGTTGGTAGCTCATTGCTCGTTAATTTAATAAGGAAGCTCTTTCTCTGTAAGTCTTTAAAAGATGTGTCCCATATATGTCCATTCATTCTTTCCCATACTATATCCCAAGTGTATTCTTATTGTTTTTTGATCTGATGACTTCATTTTTTTTCGGTTCTATTCTGTGCTGTTCATTGATATACTGTGGTCTTGCTATTTATCTTTTTAATAAATTGTCTTATAGAATCATCTAGTGTCTTATTTTTTCACTTGATTTCTATAGGGATTTTGTAGAAAGTGAGATCCTTCCATTTTATTATAGATAAGTTGAGCAATCCTTTGGCTAAAGCATCTGCTTCATCATTATAGGAATCATTGGAATGTGCCTTGACCTTGGTAAGCTTTAGACCTAGGTTTTTCTTTTTGACCAGCTCTACTATTCGTATCCATATTGATCAGTTTTTATCTTTTAGCCATTTTTATGTATTCTTATTGGATCATCTTTCTTGACTGATATCTATTTAGAGATGCAAGCTTGACTGTCTATGAAGATTTCAATTGTGATATCTATTGGAACTACTAGGAGTATTGTGATTATTGCTGTTATTTCTGCTCTTGTTGATGAGAGTCAATTATCTACTCCTGTTTGAAATCTACTTTTCTTTCCTACTTTACTAATTTGGATCCATGCTGCTCCCATTTTCATTGTGTCACTTCCATGATCGACAAGTGAGCCATCTGAATAGAAAGTTAGCTTTTGATTGGATCCTTGATTATACCGAAGTATCTTTAATAAGTGATTTTGATATACTCCTTCTTTAACACTTGTTTTGATGATTGTTTCTTCCCAATTTTCTATATCTATATAGTTCATTCTGATACATTGAGAAGGGAGCGGCAAGATATAATCCTGTACTATAACCCAATCATCTTGTATTACTCTTTTGATTGCTTTTTCTAGTGAAATCTTGGGCTTAGGATTGTTAACATCTGAGCTTTTTTGGTACCTTTTCTTGTATTGAGATATGATATTGTGTATATCTATTTATATCTTTTTCTATTATACAACTGTTTTCTTAGATACGACCCTCCAAGCAACTTGAGCATTTTATCAAATTTGTTTCCTGGTTGTTTTCATTGTTCTGACAGCTATAATATTGAATCTTTACTTTATTTC
>CAJVPT010004753.1:0-13014 GCA_910592055.1 Acaulospora colombiana | reverse complement strand
CAATTGTGGATAGTTTTTTTATAGTTATTAATTTAAAAATTTTAATGTTTTCTAGTGAGGGACATTTGACTTATGTTTCTGCCTTTATCTTTAGGGACCCATCTTTATATAGGATACAATAGAAGACCTAAAGTTAACTTGTCAAAATCCAGAAGCAAGATAGACAAGAGAAATATCAAAAAGATCTTAGAATAAAAATGTGATAAATTATAAAATAACTAAAGAAGAATGTAAACTCTTTGATAAATATGAAGTGAATTAAAATAGTTCTAGATAAAGTTAAAGTTAAAAATGGAAAAAATAACTATATAACAATAAAAATTATGAAATAGAAAAAGAGATAAAGAGATATTATTAAGAAGTATTTAAAATATGAAATACTAGCTTTAATTGCTTGCCAAAAGACTGGAAAGAAGAATACTATCTCAAGAGCTAAATTAAAGAAAAATGATATAAAAATCTCTTGAAGTCGATTTCTTAAGAAAAACTAATCAAAACACTTCATATGCTTTTAAACAACAAAGCTCTAGAAAAATCACAAATCAATTATAAAATACTAAAAAGGTTGAGTCAAGAAGAAAAAAAATACTTAAGAAAAATATTGAATTGCTTTTTAAAATAGAAAATCACTTTATTAGACTAAAAATAAAGTCATATTTATTCTATAGCAAAATTTAAGCTATAGGAGTGTGAGCTTATTAATACAAGACCAATAGTATAACTAGAAGTTACACAAAAGTATTTTACAAAGATTTGCATAAATAGATTAGGAAATATTTGTAAGGTCAACAATATTTTAAGAGGTCCCAACTATTTAGAACTATCAGGAAAAAACATGATAGAACTGATCTAAATTCTTAATAATATCTATAAGAAAGCAAGAAAAAATAAAAAAAAGCTATGAATTTTTTTTAAAGATATAGCAAAGATATATGATACTATGAGTCTAGATATACTAATCAAGATTATGAAAAGAATAAAAATTTCAAAAGGTTTTATTTGAATTATGATAAGTTTTTTTTATAATAGAGAGTTCAAGATAATATATAAAAAAGATCTAGTAGAAACAGTTAGTGCAGGAGATAGATTCGATCAAAGAGAAACTATATTATCTCACATATAGAAAATATTTTATAACTCTCTATTAAATAAGATTAAAAATGATGAAACAGAAGGATACAATATATCAGTTATCTAGAATTCAGATATAAAAGAATATAGTAATAAAAAGTTAGAGACATGGTATGCAGTGATAGCTTTCATAAATAATATCATATGGATAGCTTAATTCAAAAAAAATATGAAGAAAATTTTAAAAAAAGCAAGAATCTTTTACAAAACAAATTATTTTTATATTAATAGTAACAAATCAGTACTAATTACTATTAACAATCCTAACTATTATTCAGAAAAGATATAAGCAAAAATTAATAAAGAAATAGTTAGAGAACTAGATAGAACTGAATAAGTAATGTTTTTGAGAATCTAAATAGGCAACTAAAAAACAGTTATTGAGCTCAAAGAATAAATACTCAAAGAAATTAATATGGTTATCAGGACTTAAAAAATAAAAAAGTAACTGATAAACAAGTTTTTTATATTTTAAATAGAGTATTAATATCAAGAATTAAATTTAGAATGCAATATAGTATATTGTCTTGAAAAATGTATAACACTTTAACAATGGTATACAATAAATTGTTCAAAAATAAGATTATATTATGTTGATTGATATTCAATAGTATAATATATCATTTCAAGATTTATAGTTTAAAGAGTTTTTGGATACTAAAAAAAGAAAGTCAGATAATAAGATTGGACAATAGATTATATAATCTAGAGCCAGCTAGAATTATAACAATTATCAGACTCAGATTAAATATTGGGGGCCTAACAATCTACTTACTTGTAACTTACTTAATCATATTTCAAAAAGGAATAATTTTATGTTACAAATACTAAAGTTAATTAAGGATATACAGTAGATATTACCTTTCAAAGTTAGAAATAAAATAACATTTTTATAGAGTCAAAAAAACAGTTCAATAAAAAAATATTTATTGATGGAACAGTATTGAAAAAGCTATTTTATTACTTAGAAACAATAAGTTAATGCATATAGATCAACTAGTTGACTATAAAATAAAATAAATACAAAATTATAAATACTTTAACTTTTATAAAAAATAAGCAAAGAACATATTTTAGGATAATACTAATCTATAACTGAGATAATGCAAAAAAATAAATTAAAACAGCTCATAGAATTCTGAAAAAAGGAATGTATCAAATGGAATTCAGAACATTCTACTTTCAACTTCAATTTTAATAAATAACAGAAATCCTATATGATTATAAGAAGTAAGTTTCAATAGTAACAAGTAGTTTGGGGAAAACTGATTCTAGATAATACTAGAAAACACATTAAAATAAAGTACTTTGAATGTGTTATCTCCTTTAAAAATCAAGAATCAAAACTAATCTGATATTAGGAATACATAGAAGATATAAAAATAGAAGGCTGATAAATAATGGAAACAAATATAGAGAAATATATATAGTTTTCTATCTCAATGCAAGAAAGACAACTAAAAAAGTCCAATTACTAAAAATTTCAAGTCTTAAAGAAGTATTAGAAGAAATAATATATAGAACAATTTATAATAATCAAGTAACCACCTCAAATAAAAGAATACTATAGATTGAAATAGAGAACTGAAAAGAAAACATCATTAAAGATTACATAGAAAAAGGTGCTTATCAAATCTATCTGATTGAGATACTTAAGTACAACAAAAAAAAATAATAATAATAACTTTTTACTTTGATATACTATATCTTTTATAAATTACAAAAGTATAAATACAAAGATAGGAACAGCATAAATATAGATAGGGAAGACAAAAAGAAAAAGCTAGTTTCAAATTGAAGTAATTAATTGATATTCATTTACTAGAGCAGAATTAGTAACAATAATAACTATATTACTAGTAACACTAATAAATAACAAGATTAAGATTCATATAAATAGTCAAGCCTATATCTTAAAATAGAAAACTATAGAAAAGGAGAATCTCAGAATGATCTACAAAAGATAATTAAAAGAATAAAATTGATTTCTATAGATATAAATATTAGATCTTATGAAGAAAAAAAAATAAATATCAAGCTTATTAAGATCAAGGTATACTTTAATATTCAATATAATAAAGAAATAGATATCCTTGTCAAAGAAGTACTTAAATTTCCAGTAATAAAATAGAAAAATCTTGTTTTATTCAAGATTATTATAGAAATCAAATAGCAAAATATAGTATTAGATTTCCCTATAAGACAAGTCATTAAAAAAATAAACAATAAAGTAATAGCCTATTAATAGACAACTTAAGGTAGAATCAAGAAAAAATAGAATTAACAAATCCAAGACAAATACAAATAAATATAAGATCTAATATGGAAAAAATTTAAGAATAAGTATATATATATATAATATCTCTTTTAGAATTTATAAAACAAAAGCTTTCTTGTTAAGTTGATCAATGATAAGTTATTAATATTAACTAAGTTAGCTATAAGAAAACTAGATTATTATAAGTAAAATATATTATATGTAATCAAGAAAAAGAAATAATAAAACACTTGTTAAAATATTCAACTTATAAAACTCAGTAGAATAAGGTATGTCAAAAAAGAATAAAAGGAAATTTAAAAGGATTTAAAAGGTTTTGAAAAATAAAAAAAAGAAATCTAAAATAAAAGAACTAAATATAATAATAAATAATTGAATAAAAATAGAAGAGATTAATAAATAGATAGAAAAAATTTTAGGAACCAGTCAGAATATACTCAATTTCTATATGAAACTAATAGAGAAAATCTAATTATAAAAATAGTAGATTTGAGATATTATAATAAGAGAGTTGAAAAGAGAAGCAAGAAAATAGATAATAAAAATATAAAAAAAAATACATAATCACTTCTAAAAGAAAATATTGAATATCAAATGTAAGAAGGTAATTGAGTAGAAACAAATATCAGAAATCTGCAAAAGTGATAAGATAAAAAGACCAATGTATCTTTGGGATTAAAAAGGAAAGATCAAAAGTATTGAAAGTCTGTTTATAAAAAAATAAATATATAAAGAGAAAAGAATTAAAGATAAAAAGTTGAAAGAAATTCTATTAAATAATATGAAGTATAGTATAAAGTAATTGGATTTTAATATCTATCAGAACTCAAATGAGTAATCTGCAGTGATAACCTGCAGCCAATAATATTAAAAGTTGAAAAGGTTTTTATTTGAACTATTAATAAAATAATAAATTCTTTTTAAAGTTGCACTTAAAGAGGTAATATAATAAAAATAAATGAGTTAGTTAAAGAATTAGCTTTAATTAATATCTTATTTATATGTATAGCTTACAAATATTTAATAAAGTATACATAATTAATCTAATAAAGAATATTATAAAAAAAAATAATAATAAATTTCTTAATTTAAGTTAAAAAAATATTTTAATTAAATAGATTTCTATTAAATAAAAGTAATAATTTAACTAAATAAGAACTTTTTAAAAAAGTTTTGTTTTTTTTTTCTTAATTAATATTATTTTTCAGGATAATTTATAGTTGAAACCATTATTATTATTTTTTTTTATAATAGGCTTATGTCTAATCTTTATTAATTTTCAAATTACATTTATGCAATTGTGCAAAGTATATGTACATGTATATATATTCAGAAGATAAATAAAGAATTCAATAAGCTAAAGCTATGTCGAGATTTATTGACTTTTTTTGATAAAAGAAACCAGTATTTTATTGAGCATGCTGGTATTGTTGAAAGAAAAATAAAAGAAGCAGTCATGTACTATATTAAAAGGACAATTATGGTGTTTTTTAATGAATGTCTATCCTGTTTTTTGGTTTCTCTTCTTGATAATGATCTGAAGAAGCTTCTACTGAGTCTTTACAGAAATAAAATAAAAGTAAAGAAGAAAACTTTACAGTTTTAAGACTTGTAAAAAGAGTAATCAGGAAAATCTAGGTGATATATTGATATCTATATGAATAACTTGAGAGTCTTCCAGTATATCATCAATTAAACCTATTTCTATCTAAATATAGGTATATCTATCTATCTATATATTATATTTCAGATTTAATTCCTTATAAAAGAATTGTAATTAGCTTCATGATTGATGTACCCTGATAATGGCCATTAGTATTAATAATCAATGAGGATTTTCAAGATTATTTAACTGACCTGTATATCATTATTGACATTTTCAAACTCAAGTTTTGATTGGTGTTACAGTGTTACCCTTCTAGTTCTTCAGCTTGAGGTTTTTTAAAGATAGAATGAAAACTTTTTGGTTTATTATACACATTGGCTTTACCACTAAGTGTTTCTAACTATTTCTTTACTTTTTTCAGTTGAACTTTTCCAAGTAATAGGAATAGAAACCAACCTAATATACAATCCGGAGTAGGTGATTCTAATTTTCAAAAAGTTAATCAAGCTCTTGTGACCTTTACCATAGTTAGATAAACTTTTTCTTGTATCTAAAGATGTATCAGTAGCATGTCCTATATTCACTTATATCATAAACATATGACTTATAATGAATCCCATATTTTTATGAAGTGAAAGAAATGCATTCAAACACATGAGATGATCAATAGAAGTTTGTTTACATTTTTTTACTAATATTATTCTACTGAACCAATCAGCTTACAAGAAATTTTGTGCTACTTAAAATTCAGGGTCAAATTGAGGTAGGCAAAATTTCTCAAAAAAAAACCAAAAAAGAGTACTATTAGAGTCCATACAATGAAAAAGAAAGTGGGAAATTAGCTCTCTCACTACAAAACAACTTTCTAGTATTTCTTTGTATGTTAAATAAGTAGCAGAGCATCAATTCTTCTTTTTTCAAAACTTTCTTGCCATTGATAAGAAAGATGTCTTCCAGACTTTTGATTATATAAGTTTGGTTTTTATTAGAATAAGAATATAAAAAGTAAATAAGAGTGACTTTTAAAGTATTCTTCAAGTTGGTTTAAGAAGAGTGATAAGACTTTATTAGTTAATAAATACAGTAACTTCTTGCAAATATTTTTTTTTTGTATAGTCAGAGGATTAGTAAAAAGAATTTTTTTTTGATTAAAACTATTATAAATAATTTTAATAAATAATGATACATTAATATTAATTTATTAAAAAATAAAATATTATTTTTTAAATTTGATTTTAATAAATCTTGTTTTATTTGATCTTATCTAACTTAATAAACTTCTTAAGTTTTTAAAGTAATAAAGTTTTTAGATTAATAATATACAATATAAGTTAAGTTAATTTTTTTTTTCTTTGGATATTAGCTTATCCATGTATTATAGTAATTTTTTTATTATAATAAAGATAATATTTAAAGATAACCAGGATAAATAATTATTCATATTGTCTAAGGATTTATAGATTATTGAATAGTACAAAGAGCAAACTATTTATATCTCTTTCAATCAGAATAAGATAATTATATAACTATTTAATATAAATACTTCTCTTTATTATAACAAAATTAATTAAAGAAATTTCTAGATCTGATTATGTTATAAACTTTTTAGGGTCTAAACTTATTAAATAGTTTATTACTATCTTACAAAGAAGCCAATGTACTAAGAATTTATCTGAAGTATTCAATACTATTGATATTATAAAATTCTTATATAAAGCCTTAACTTTATTAGTGTTAAAACAAAAAATTTTAAGAATAAAAGAATCTATATGAATCTTCTCAAAGGATATTGATTATTAATTGATACTATTATCAATTTATAATAAGTAAATGAGTATATCGAAACTTTCCAAAAAATGTTATTTAGGTTATCAATTATATTTACTGAATAGATAAAAAGAGAAAGGTCTTTATATTTTTTGTTTTTTTTTTTTGAACGGGTGGCTTTCACCTTGTTTATTAGATGTTTTTATGACGAGTATATACAAATTTATTTTATACAAATTTATTACTCTATCTACCTAATTAAACTCACTAAGGAAATCTTCCTACCATGTGACTTATTGCCAAGTACTGGTATATACTTGACTAATTTGCTAAAACTCTATTTGTCCTATAAAAATTTTGTTTTAAATGAATAGATTGTGTTCCAGTTGATCCAATGATAGCTGGCATGTGCCATTATTGCATTGATTCCTGGGATGCAGGATTTGTGCGTGTTCTTTTTCATGGTTATAAGTCACTATTGCCTTTTGTCTTTTGTGGTAATGCTGTGTTCCTTTTCCCATTGTATAAAGTTATCACACCTGTGATTCCATTTTCCTTGTTATATGTTGAGAAGTCTGTTGATAGTACTTTTGATGGTTTCCTTGTGATATTCTGCCAGTGTATATTTTTTTATAGTTTTTACTAAGTCCATTGTAAGGACTCCTCTTGCTATGTAATTCTTGACTTCATTTGACTAGAGTTTTGCTTGTTTGTTGAGTTCTTTATTGAGATTGTGTTGTATGGATGTTTTCGATCTACTATTGACTTCTTCATTTATTATTTGCAGTAATTCTCTGTAGATGTTTGCTCCATTTTCCCTGCATATTATGCAGTGTGTATTGGTTTCTGTTTGTTGGCAGTTGAAGCATTTGTTATTCGTATAGGTGTTTGCTGCTCTTTTGTGTAATTTGTTTTTGGTAGGTAGTTCAAGGTTCCAAAATCTGTATCTGAAGGATCTATTGTTGTAATCCTCTTGGTTGGTGGGTCCTGTTATAAGTTTTGAGAGTGACCTATTGATAAGTGAGACCTTCTATATAATGTCATTTAGTATGGAGGTGCTGTTAGTTGTTGTAAGATTGCGATCAAGGCTTCTCCAGTTGAGAATATGTTTTGTTCTGATTAGATTTTTGATAGAGATGTAATTGTATTATCTAGAGTGTGTCCATTCTATTCTTGTGTCCAATTCACTATGTTACTTCTGATTGGTATACAGACTATCTCAGATGCCTTTCCTGATATGGTTGCTTCTTTTATCAGGAAATCTGCTCTATCATTATGTTTGTCATTACTGTGAGCTTTGATTTTTTTCCAGGTTATGGAGAGTTTTTGGTTTTCTATGATGTGGATTATGGAGTTGATTAGGTTGTTGTTTCTAAGTGTTTTCAGATTAGCTGGGTTGATCTGTGCCTTGTTGATTGTACCTAAGGCTGTTTGACTATCACTGCAGATGTTGATTGTGCAATTGGCAGGTGCTGTTGTAAGGAAGATAAGAATTGCAGCGAGTTCTGCTCTTGTGGAGAATAGAAATTTATTTATTTTTTCTTGGAAGCTGGTATCTGGTCTTTGGGTAATGTGACAACTAAATCCTATGTTTTGATTTGAGTCTAAGGATTTATCTGTATAGACTGAGATTTCATAGAGATTTCCTATTTTGTAACGTATTGTTGCCAATTCCTCGATCATTTGCTCTATTATCTTGAGGTATCTTTTAATAATAGTTTTGTTGATTGCTATTGTTATTGAGGATAGTTGGTGGTGAAGGGAGATCACGTTTTTTATTAACTTATATGCTTATACAGGATACTATACTATACAATTAAACCATCATTTTACATATAGTTAACAAGTAATTATACATGTATGAAGTAAACCTATCTATATGAGTAACTATAGTTATTCTACCTCTATATATAACTACTATCTATTCGGAAAGATGTGCGATTCCTTTTTAATTTTTTCCAGATCAATTTTATTTATTATAAGAGTAGTCTGGTTATCAAGCCATTGAATTTTCTTTATCCTGGACTTTTCAGATTTCTTAGTCCTTCGGAATGGTCCGTGGATTTCTCCTTCCACCAAGGCCTCCCGATAGTAAAGTTTGTGAAACCTCAGCACAGCCACGTACTTGAATTCTTGAATGGATGTCTCAATCCTTATAAGGCAGGAGAACCGGGTTGTCTTGGTTGATTTATTATTCCTTCCTTCAGCGGTATGCTACTGGTTCAATATCTATTCTTCTTATTACTTTCCAGTAACGTGATCATGTCAGGGATAATCCTACCCGATTTCGGACATTCTATTGTATTACAATCTTTATATAGACCATCCTGTGACCATCTTAGAAATCTTATTTGACCAGTGGTCAGAGCTATATTCGGAAGCATCAGTTATTTTACAGTTATGCCAATAGGGCAGATCTACCAGCCTCAGAAGTTGCCTCCTGGAGGATTTGATCTGATGTCCTTGTGATACGACCTATGGAGTGCTAATTACTGCACTATAGGTCCGTAGATCCTGTTATAGCCATTTTGGGATATAGATCGTCATAATAGGATAGATGAGATCTTTGTACTACCGATAGCTAAATTTTCATATAGCCCTTATATAATATTGAACTCTAGACCTTGTGATTATGACCTGGGAGCACTACCACTGTACTATAGACCTACAGGTCTAGAAAGATCTTTATATATCTATCCAATATGTTTTATTTTGATATGTTCTTTTCTAATAGTCAATAATATAAGATATTTCATATTCTATATCTACTAATATAATATATATGTAACTTACAGTGAATCCCAAGTTCCTATAGAGTTAAGAAAATATATTTAAATACATAAAGTAATCAATATGAGCTTATTTATATTCTTTTATTGATATGTTTGTTATTGACTAATCATATTTTGAGAAACTTTATGCTACTTAAAATTTAGGATCTAAATAAGATAAGTAAATTCTTCAGAAAAAACCAAGAACCTATAATATAAAGTCCAATTAAGAATAAAAAGAATAAAACTTTACCTTTTATTTAAAGCAAACTCTATAGTGTTTCTCTTACAAATAAGTAGATAACAATATTTTAGTTCTTCTTCCTTTTAAAACTTTCTTGTTATTTGTAAGAAAAATGTTTTTTAATTTTTAGATTTCTGGTAGTCAAGTTTTTGTTTAAAAAAAAATATTAAAAAAAAAAAAAAGGAGTTTGAAAAACTCATAAAGTTCTTTTTAGATTGGTTTAAAAAAAGTGGTAAAACTTTATTAGCAAGAAAGTATAAAACTTTTTTTATAAATATTTTATTTATATGTAGTTTAAGAATTAGTTTAAAGAGTATAAAAAATCTTTAACAATAATAAGTTAACTATTATATAAATAGTTAATAAAATACTATAAATATTTATTTAATATTTCAATAATTTTTTTTTTTTAAAAATAGCAACTCAGTCTTGTTTTATTAAAGTTTCAAGTCATGGAAAATGAATACATATACAAGAAATGTTTACTAATAAAACATTTCTAAAATTATCTATAAGTAGTTAAAATTTTACGCTACTACTACCACTTTGATTCTGTAAGCTAGTTACTCTTTGAGGGCTTCATCAGTCAAGGATGCACTGCCTGTTCCTCAGCTACTTTCAGTATCTCCATGTTGTGAAATTCTAACCACTCCAATTCACAAAATGACTTGTTGTCAGGGAGAATTACTCAGATCAGTCTAATTTACACACCAAGAAAGAAGATTCATCGATCCTCCTAGATTGCCCCTAACTAATATGCTCAGATAAGACATGTTGTCCCAAAAAAAAAATTTTGACTCCCTTATGTCTCGCTTATCATGCAACCCAACTTTGCTGTAAGAACTTTGTTTCGAATCTTTATCTATTTGATGAAGCTGAAGAAGGAACCTACTCAGTGGCCAGAAGTTAGTGACTACAATCATAAAATCCAGTTGTAGTATCTTGTGACCTTTACTATAGTCAGATGGACTCTTTCTTGAAGGAACCAAGGATGTAAATGGAGAGGTTTTCTATATCTACTCGCACCAGCACAATGACTTATGATGGATTCCAGGTTCTTATGAAGCTAAGGAAATGCATTCAGACACGTGGAGTAATTAATAGAAGCTTGTTTACATTATTTTACTAATGTAAGCTTTGTCTGTCCAATCACAATATGAGAAATTTTGTGCTATTCAAAATTCAGTGTCAAACTGAGGTAGGCAAAATTCCTCAGAAAAAATCAAGAATGAGTACTATGAGAAGTAGACATAATGACAAGAAAGTAGAAAAGTTGTCTCTCATAATTTACAGGCTTCTGTGGTATTTCTCTATAGTGTAAGATGATGACACTTTAGTTCTTATTCCTTTTGGAACTTTTTTGCCATTGGTAAAAGAGGTTTTCTTGACCTTTAAGGTCACTAGAGGTCAAGTTTTTGTTTGAAGAGAATAGTAAACAAAAGGAAATGAAGTAGTTGATGACTCAGGAAGCTTCTTCAAGTTGGTTTAAGGAAAGTGATAAGACTTTATTAGCATAGAAGTATAAAAACTTCTTGTGAATATCTTTTTTGTGTATGGCAAAGGATCAGTGAAAAAAGTTGTTTTAAACTAATATCTAATATTTTAATAAATATATATTATAATAGCATAATTATAAATTAAAAAAAACCCCCCGAATTATCAAATTTAAGAAAAATTTAGAAATTTTTTGAAAGAAGCAAAAAAGTTTTATATAGCAAATAACTTTCAAATCAATACAAGAAAATTAATTTTTCTTACTATCAACTGAAATTATTAAGATTTAGAAACTATCTAAGTTGGAATAGAAGGTATCACTATTTATAAAATCAATAAAGAGAATTAGGAAATATTCCTTGATATTTGATTAAAATCAAAACAGAACAATTGAAATATAATTAATCTAATAAAATCAAAAATCAATATATTAATTCAGACAATAAATAAAAAAAAGTTAATAAAGAAATATATATAATGTATTATTAATAGAGTTTTAATTCAGAATAGAATATAGAATAAAATACATATACCTAAGTAAAAGAATATGCAATAATCTTATAGCTATATATTGAAAAATATTCAATAACAAAGCCTTAATTTGCAGAATTATTATAAATAGTTGTATTTACAACAAAAAGATATATAGTTTTAAAAGTATTTTAAAAATATAAATTGAAAACCGCATATCAGTACTATTTTAATAACCCAATAACAATGATACTTCAGATATTGCTACAATAATCTAATTAAAACAGAGTCAAATCAAATATTGAAAGTCAAGAAATATCTTAGACAATCTCATAAAATCAGATAGATTGATTAAAAGAAACTTGATAACTGTAATACTAAATCTGACTAAAAAGTTACAAATTATATTTCAAAACTGAAGATGAAAAAAATCTTTAATTTTCAAAAAGGTATTCTATCCATTAAGTCAATATTATAGAATAAAAAAGAATATGAAAAAGTTATTTCAGTATTACAAAAGTATATAATTATATTTATAAATCAACTTATTAATACTATATAATGATACTTAAGATATGAAGTGCAGTTCAGAATTTTTATATTAGATGCAAAGGATCAATTCCATAATAATACAAAAAAGTTTATAAAAAAATAATATAAAATCAAAATCTTTTATAAAAATTATTATATAATTTAGATTAAAAAAATTACAATATATAATCTCAATAAACTTAGATAAAAGAAAAATATATTGAACAATTTATTTTAATATTTCAGTTAATATAATAAAAAAGACAACATTTTTAAACAATAAAATCTATTTGCTTTATATTAACTATTATATAATTTGACCAGTAATTATATTCAATTTTAGTAAAATAGATCAGTCCAACTATTGGAAGTAGTCCCAGCATAAGATCATTTTCTCTCCCAGTTAAATAGGTATAGAAATTTGAAAAAAGAAAAACAACATCCCATATTAGACAATCCTATATATTGACAAATAACTATGGCTCAACATATAGTAATTGTATCACCAATAATCAGATCTATAGAAGTAGAAATTCAAGTAAAAGACTGAAACATTATATTAATTAGATAAGCTATTTAATTAGAAGAATATAGAGATGAACTTATAAATATTTTAAAATATAATAAAATGAATATACAGTTACTTTCAAAAGTTTGAGTCCACTTACTATGTTTTTATTATAAATTTCAACTTTGACAATTTTTAAATTCTTAATTATAC
>CAJVPT010004752.1:0-13015 GCA_910592055.1 Acaulospora colombiana | reverse complement strand
CCATTAGTCCCCAAAAGTAAAGATCCTCTATCAGAGGAAGGAACTCAAGAAAATGAAAGCCTGAAAGAAATTCTACTTAAAGGTATTACTTATAGAATGAAGTGGTTGGATTTTAAGCTTGGTCAGAACAATGGATAGTAATCTGTAGTGGTGATCTGTGGGCAATGATGTTAAAGGTTGGAAGGGTATTTACCTAAACCATTAACAAAGTGATAAATCATTCCCGAAGTTGCACTTAGAGTTTTGATATATTAAGACAAAATAGCGACAAGTGAGTTAGGTAAAGTCTTAGCTTTAGTGAATCATTTAAAATATACAGTATACAAATGTTTAATAAAGCACACGTATCTAGTCTGACCTAGGGTTTAAAAAAAAAAAAATAATAAAATCAAATATTAGAAAAAAGTAAAATAGTATTATAACATTTGATAAAAAATAAAAATTTATATAAAAAAAAATTAGAATACAATACAAAATAAAATAAAACTTTATTGCAAGTAAATGTAAAACTATAGCAAAGATTTTTTTCAAATATATAATGATATTTAAATCTATTAATTCTTTTAAAAAACAACTTATTATAAGAGTAAAAGATAATAATCATATAATTGACTTTATTGTAAATAAAATATAAATAAATATATAAAAATTAATGTATAAACCTTTGTTTTTGCTTACTAAAGTAAAATATATTATATCAAAGTTCAATAAAGTGAATATGTTTTATATTAAAAAAAAAAAAAAAAATTATTGAATATATAATATAATAAAAAGTTTATTTCAAAAATTAATATATTTTATTTTTTATTTTTGATAAAAATTGTATTATTCAAAATTCAAAATCAAATTGAAATAAGCAAAATTTTTCAAAAAATTATAAAAGTGAAAGCTTTAATAAATATACATAGCTAATAAGAAAAGAAAAAAAAATCTTATATTACAAAAAATCTCTATTAATATTTACTTCAAAGATAAAAATTTTACTATTGATAGTAAAATTACTTGACTTTAAAAATCAAGTTATTGATCAAAAGATTTATAAACAAGAAAAAAAAAGATATTAATGATCCTTGAAAATATTCTTCAAGAATAGGAATAAGGCTTTGTTAATCAAAAAGCAAAAAATGGTAATAATATTTTTGATATTAAAATATTATTTAATATTAACTAGAAATAATAATTGAAGGGTATGTAGTTTGTTAAATATTTTTGTTGAAAGCTAAAAATCCGGATGCATCTCATATACCAACTGTGTCGGATTTTCTCGAAACCTTTCTCACCCGTTTGAAGCTTCAAATGTTCAGACCTCCATCTACAATAAGAGTCTTAAAAGATCAAGTTAAACGATTGTAGTTAATCACACGCGTACTACCGAACCCCGAACACCACTAACCTGTCCGGTTACAAATTGGGCTCTGGCAAGATACATCGCAGCATCTGCTACTTCCTAATGTATCAATCAATTCAATTAATTCCTGGGATTTGTTGGGATGATATGCAGTCGCACGGTACCTCTGGTTTACCAAATCTATATAAAATCGTATTCGATTTGATCCCCTCTCTTTTGTCTTCGGTTATCTCTTTTATATTCAAATGTCCAAAAAAAAAAAAATCCCGTGGTCAAAATAAGATCATTTGTGTCGATATCATGGTAAAAAATTCACCTGATGTCATATCAGTATCTATATAACCCGGAGCGATCGCATTAACCCTTATATTTCTGGACCCTAATTCTTTAGCCAATGACTTTGAAAAACCTGTTGATTGAATGAAAAATTGTCGAGATTTTTTTTTTTTTTCTTTCGAAACACGCGGATGACAAGAACCTATTATTCCAGCTTTTGAGGCGGCATATACCGACTGACCCACATTTCCATGTATTCCAGCCACACTTGAAATGTTGATTATACAACCCCCTGATTCACTTCTCGTCAATAAACATTGTATGTATACCTGCGTTCAAAATGGATTGTGAAATTCGAGTAATACCTTGCCTTTGTCTGATCATGTATTTGGCGATATTGCTGCACATGTAAATAGTCCCTAGCAAATTTGTTTGAATCGTGTCTTGAACATCTTGTTTCTTTAACCTTACGGCGAGACTATCACGTGCTATCCCTTGATAATTCGTAGGGAAAATTTAATTCAACGACGCTTGATACTCTGAACCCAACTGCACATCCTACCGTACCTGCGGCGTTGACCAAATAACCAATGTTTCCAAGTTTTGAAATACTCTAAGGAAATAAGTTTTCAAGGAAGCTTTGTTTGAAAATCTATTTTTCCTCGAGGTGATCCTGCAATTCTTAAACCCACCTCACAGATCCTTTCAATCTCTTCAGAATTTCTAACATCACAAACGAATCCTACGTGTTCGGGATATTCCTTCATCCCTTCCTTATTCATAAGATTCGCCTGACATTCTTCAATCTTCTCCTTCTTACGACCAAGTATAACACAGCGTATACCATTTCGAGCAAACTTTCGAGCAATCTCGTAACCTATCCCCCCGGTACCTCCGGTGATTACCGCGATTTCTCTATTTAAAGAACTATAAATGGCTTTGTTCAACCCAAGCAGGTTACGATTAAAATCGGACAGAAGAATGCGAGTAAAAAACGAAAACGAAATTTAAAATCGCTCACCATTTCCACCAGTAGAGTACCGATGGCAAAAATTGTTGATATTTAATCTCATAATGTTGGAGAAAAACATCTCTTCCAAGAGGATACTAATTTAACACCGAGGATCCAGGGTTGATTTTAATGTCTTTGAGACAAGAATGGACAGCCACATCTCACGATGATCGATAAAATGAATCCAGTAGAACCACTTTGTACCACGTAATTGGCATATGGATTTTCTTTATGAACGATGATTCCAAACAAGCTCTTCTAAACAATATACTCTTCGCGTGCGTCACAAATCTTTAGTCGACTTTTCTCGTGGAATTACTGGTCTAACAATTTGTCTTCCACGAATGCTTTCCCTTTCGCCCTTTCATGCAATAATGAAGTGTATGGAAACATGCGTTTCTTAAAACTTTGAACTTCTACTAATAAATAATCTATTTGATTTATTTTGGGAAGAACCCTTTAGCAATCTTTAACAACTAAAAATATTTTGATTTGTAAATTGAATGGTATAAATTTGACTTTCTAATATTATTTGTCTCTGAAAATAAACTGAATTTTACATGAAGTCGAAAAATGAATGAAGTTATATATTTTTCAATGTTATTAAATAGAGGGAGAACGAATATCCTGACATTCGCGAGACATTTCACCGCAAATTTAACATATTCATACAGATATCTATACTATGATTATAATACAATTCGTACATGCCCAATCCCTTAGCAAACTTAACGACTTAGATTGTCCAAACATCTAGTCGATACCCGTTATGTAAAGATCGCCGTGTCCGTCTATTCAAATACCCGAATGGAGCCCGTCTATCCCGCAATTTTTAATAATCATTAGATTTGATGCACACCATCGGTCATCTCTCTGCAACGAAACGGCGAAAACAAAAGTTCTAAGCTTACCATCAAATGTGCTCTCGAAAGTAAGTTATTCGCACGCCAACTTTGCGTCGAAGCTTGTTAATGCGATCGCGAAAGCTTGAAGGGGACACATCGGATACATGAAATCCATGGTAAATGTATCTTCCTCGACACGACCAAATTGCATTATAATATAATCAACTAAATTTTGAATAATGATAGTAATAATAATATATTAGAGAAACAAAGACACATCCCTCTCGTGTCATCTGACGACATGTCAAAAATTTTTTATCAAAGTTAAAACGTACGGTCATTGTCATGCACAATTTGGAAATTCTTTACTGATGCCAAGGTCACGCGACCGTTGAAGTTGAGAACGTATGACTGTGTGTCTGTATCAGGATAGGATATGTTATTAAATTACTCATTAAGAAACAAAACGATGCTCAAGTGTAATTTCCAAACACCTTCGTTCCACTGCGGAGATTTGTTGTGTAGAACCAATATATCTCGGTGATCACCATTCCTAAATTTCCCAATTAACGTTTGTGATTCCTATAGATCATATTGTGTATCGTGTTAGATGGTCAATAATTGATACAAATTTTTTGTCATTGATTATTATCGTCCGCAGGAAAATCGCTCCGGACCTTTGTCGGACGGAATTCGGGTCTTTGACCTGCCCTGGTCATTCCTATCAACAGAACGGTCATTTTTCGTGGTCCTTTAAATCCAAGAATGTTGGGATCCTGAAAACAGTAAATTAATGGACTGTCGGTTATCTTTCATCCCTCTGAATGACGGATGAGAAATTTCATGGTGTCAATATGTTAGCAAACGCACATAAACGACTGCACCTAACTCCTCCCTAATGGGGTGGTCGGTTAATTCAGGCTCGCGCTTGAAAGGGTTTTTACCATTTGAATATATCACAAAGGCCGTTCCCAGGAAATTAGATCTAAGGATCGCAAGTTAATTGTGAAACACCGTACCTCCCTCTCGTTTCGCATCTCCGAAAGGATGTGCGGATGTCAACCCACCTGACTTTGCCAACTGTATTCTTGACTGTCACAGGCGCACCAGGTTTATCCGTCGTAATCACGTAATGCGAACTTTTGCTTTTCTTCCTTTTCTTTGCCGAGAGAAGGAATGACGTGGTCTCTTCTCCATTTTCCGATGTCTCTTCAATATAAAGTTCATATTGAGGGTAAAGCTTTCCGAAACCGTCTTTGCTACGAGTTATCTTGCAGAGAACCTTCTGACCTTGCGGAACAGGGCTTAATATCATAAAGTATTTAATGAGATATTCTGCGAATTAATTTATACACCGGCCATTAGGCAATCTCACATCCTACTTTGTGATGAAATTGAATATTTCTTCCCGTGACATTTGTTCCAGGGGGTTTCTTAATCGGAAATTCGTGATCATTGCTGCGGTGGGCTGACTAACAATTACCGTGTCGCGTTCCACTGGAGCAATCGGTTGAGATAGCGTCGTGGTTGAATTTCCGAATCCATTGTTATGCGAGGCAGTCAAATAAGGACGTTCATACCTATTTCTCTGTGAAGGCGAAGACGTTGAACACCGAGTGAATGAGCAAAACCAGCCCATCCCAAAAACACGTCTAGAAAAACTAAATGATGCGCACCGAACTTGATGCCCCATTTTCCAAAGTATCCATCTCACTGTCATCATCTACCTGTGTCCCTTCCCCCTCATCAGAATCTTCCGAGTTGTCGATCGAAAGATCGTCAATTGCCGACATCAAGGTTGGTGATAAATCGACTGTTTCTTTGGGAAAGAAAATTTTGTATTTTAAAGGAAAGCATAAATAAATACTCAACCAAAATCCTTTTCCTTACCTTCCATGAGGGATGGAATAGGTTGCATGGAATTTCCTCGACTTGTGCCGATTTGAGGATCATTCATGTTCGGTGAGAATTGTGAGTATAGGTTTGTTTTTCTCTCCTTATTAAAGCAACGAGAGCGTCTGTTTTTGCGGTAGAGTAGTGTTATTCCCAATAACCTTCTAAAATTACAAGAAAAAATTCGAACCACCCACAAGAACTCGGTGACAAACTATTTATTTAACAATAGATCTAAAATTTGTGTTGGAATAATCAGCAACCATTTTCACGTGATTTATGACGGTAGCACGTTTAGCTGATTTTGTGCAACAAAAAGCTTTCCCAATTCGTTTCTTCGGAAGATTTTAAAAATCATGACAGCAAAATCCGTTCGCATCGGATGCTACGGGTAAATAGTTCATTTCCATAAGCAATATTAGTCATCCTCTAATTTTCTTGCAATGTTTCCAGTGCATTTTGGGGCGATTCAATATATGCGGCGGATCAATTGGTTAAGCAAGAAGGCTCCAATTTGAATTATTTGGTTGCTGACTACCTTTCCGGTAATTCCTCGCCCAATCTCCTTCGTAAGATTCTTTCCAAAATATAATACCTTTCTATCCGTAAGCAGAGGTGACAATGGGAATCCTGGCTCGTCGTAGGAATCCCAAACTATCTAATGAGAGAAAAGGTCTAGGGGGTGTAGGTGAAGGTGGTTACATTGCCGAATTTATAACCTTTATTCTCCGACGACTGCTACCCGATATCATTAAATACAACATTAAAATTGTCACCAACGCCGGAGGGTTGGATCCTGTGGCATGCAAATTGGCGATTGAGAAAGTTGTGAAAGAAATTGGTGTCGAAGAAGGGAAAGTTGTCGTTGCTGCGATTACTGGTGATGACCTATTGAGTCAAGAATATGGAGGGAAAGGTGATGTCCGTGAATTCAGTCACATTCACGGTAACAAAGAGGATGCCGAGTTCTTTCCCGATGACGAAAAAGAGATCATCTCGCTCAATGCATATCTCGGGGCTATTCCGATTGCGAATGCATTGGACTCTGGTGCTACCCTGGTAGTCACTGGCAGATGTGTGGATAGCGCCTTGGTCCTGGGTCCCTTGATTCATGAGTTCCGGTGGGATCCCTCTCGTGATTGGGATAAGTTGGCGTCCGGATCATTAGCTGGGCACATTGTGGAATGTGGTTGTCAAGCCACCGGAGGAAATTTCACGGACTGGGAGCAAATCGCCTTTACCCCTGGTGGAGGATGGTCGAACATGGGCTATCCTATTGCTGAATGTTTTTCAGACGGGGAATTTGTGATAACAAAACCCAAAGATACTGGCGGACTCGTGACGCCGGCAACAGTTGGCGAACAAATGTTGTATGAGACACTGGATCCTGGCTCGTACATTTTGCCCGATGTAATTTTAGACATGAGAAATGTGAAATTGAAACAGATAGGTGAGAATAGGGTGTTGGTGACCGGAGCGAAGGGAAGGCCTCCAACTAAATTCTTAAAGGTCTCCGGAATATACGCGGACGGATACAAAATGACTGGGTCATTGGTCATCGGAGGGGTTGATGCGCGGAAAAAGGTAAGATGACGGTGACATTCTTAATGGGTCGGACTGTGTAGGGTATTCTAATAATCTATGTCATTTAGGCAATTGCCGTGGGAAGCGCAATTCTATTGAGAGTGCGCATGTTGTTAATGAAACTTAAAATGGCGAATTTCCGCGATGTCAATATCGATATATTGGGAGCCGAGCATACTTATGGGTGAAGATACAATCATTCTAATCAGATTTTAGGAAATCGACATTATCTCACTTCCCAAAATATCATCAGGCCTCATGCAAGGAATCGTGATACGCGCGAAGTTGTCCTGAATATTACGGTTCATCACGAAGACATACGCGCGTTAAAATACTTTGGAATGGAACTTGCCCCGGTATGCTTGGCATTTATTGGATTGATTTCCCGGATTTTTTTCCTCCCTTGTCTTTAATTCCTTTGACATTGGATAATTTTTTCGTAGGCTGCTACGTGCATGGCACCGGGAGTCACAGGTAAATACTGATTAAACTGGTCTTTACATGCACATTCTATTGCCTCAAAACCACATTACTTATTTTTATAGGAGGGGTAACGGGTCGACCTCATCCTTCTCCGCTTCTCGTACATTTCTCATGCCTTATTTCGAAAAATGAAGTTTCGGCGATGGTCACAGTTGGCAAAAATCCTTCCTTGACTGTATTCTTCGAATGCCCTACTCTTGATGGAAGCGAAATACCCCCTCCACTACAGTATGGTGAAGGACATGAGAAGAGTGTTGGAGATGATACATTAGTCAAAGTGCCATTGATAAGATTGGCATGGGGACGAAGCGGGGATAAGGGCGATACTTGCAATATTGGTAGGCGATCCTATCAAATGTATCTTTAAGATTAACGACGCGATGGTCAATTGGACGATTGTGTTCATTTTTTAGGGATCATATCAAGGGACTCTAAATATCTTCCGTACATAAAAAGTGCCCTAACAGAAGGAGTTAGTATAGTCCGCCTTAAATTAATCTCTTGGGTGAACTAGTGATGCTTAACACTTTTTACGTAAATTGGTATAGGCTGTCAGGGAATATATGTCACATTTGTGTCGTGGAATAGTAAAAAGATATGAGCTGCCCGGAATTAATGGGCTGAATTTTGTATTGACTAGATGCTTAGGTGAGAAACTTGAAGACATACACGGTATACTATGTTTAATGCTAACTTAAGCACATTGTTTTGTGTAGGAGGCGGAGGACTGAGTTCTCTACGCATTGACAGACAAGGGAAAACATATGCGCAAATGCTATTAAGCTTCGAAGTTGGCATACCACCGGAATGGCTTGCCAAACTTTAGACATAGATGTTTTGTCGGTGAGATCTTATGTCTCGTTTGATTTTATAGAAAACTTTTTTTTAAAAAAAAAAAAAAAAAAAAAAAAAAAAAAAAATCATTATTATTATTATTATTGTTATTGTTATTATTCACAATGACATAAAAATCATGTTCTTATTTAATACAAGCTCACGCCTGTAACTACTCAAATCGGTTGACAGTGAGTTAAGGAAAGATTTCAAATTTATGAATGCATAAAAAATATAGACCATTGCGTCATCAACGGGAAACCCGACTTCCCACCTTGAATATAATATATCGTTCGATCGCAAAATGTACCGATAGAAATCCCCACGAAAAATCACGGACAAACTCCATGTGCAGAGAAGTCGCGATTACTGAACCGCATAACTTCATTTGTATTACATTTTTTGGAACCACCGCGCCTTTCACATCTCATCCCGCGAAAGTCGAAGGGGATTATATCTTCTATGTATAAGCTGCTGACTAATTAATTAAATCAAAGAATGAACCCATGGAATTTTTAACTAGAGGCACAATTTGAACATCGAAAATACGAGGTGAAAGGAAATAAATGTGGATGAAATAAGGATAATATTAAATAGCCTAACCCAATAAATTGCCGAAGGCTAAGCTGAAAAGAATAATTAAATACTACAACAAAGGAGCTGATTTTTACTAATCCGGTGACTCGTTATCACTTAATTAATATCCATCATATCGTCGTTATTTTCTTCCTTGACGGCGATCAAAGATGTAAGGAATTTCATATCCTCGGTTTCTTCCTCCTTAACAATGATAGGTAAAGCGTCCATAAGACCGTAATGATCCGTACTTTCTTCATTTATCTGTAACGCAGAATTATCGTCAAATGGGATCGCACGATTAGCTGTTTGCTGTCGCTGAATTTCCAATGATGATGAATGTTCTTTTTTCAAGATTGACACCCTGTCGTGTAAATCTATTTGTTCCTTGACTTTAGTATTGCACACGGTATTTGGGTAAAGAGTATAAAACCGGCCAGCTATCTGTGCGATATCAATGTTATAATCTGGGTCGTTATCATTCATTTTGACTAGCTTCACACCACCATCGTCTTTTGGCATTTTTATATAAATGTCGCCCATCATTTTAAAATGTTTCTTGTCGTCCTTGTAAATTCTTTTAATTCTAAAAATAGGTTGTTCTTCCTTGACCCGCGAATCTCTTTCGTCGGAACGTTTGATCCGAATAAAATCATGTTTTTTAAAAAATTCGGGGCCAAATAACATTGCTTTATAATGAGAAAATGATTTCAGTCGTTGATGATATTTCCTTTCTGATTCATTTGCGGCCGAGCTTACAACAGAAGCAGGAGAATCATCTTTTATCAGCGGTGTATATGTCATAGCCGCCCGCATCGCATTATTTACCGCTTCAATAAACTTGACCACCAATTCATCCCGTGCGGTGTATTTTAGCTCATCAAAATCTCGAATAATACCGTGAGGATCAAGATTGTGCCACGGTAAAATTGCTTTCTGTCGCAGGTCCGTGATATCTCCGATCATTAATACCTGTAGGTGATATAGAGTTATTGACTCTTGCGAAATTCGCACCGAAGGATCATTAACGTACGGAGCCTTCTTATGATTCACCACAGCCGCTGGCCAATATTTTATCCGATCATCCCCAACCTGGATGACTAATTGTCGCCGCTGAACCGGAGTTAAGAAATAATCAATATCAACCCACACCACCTCACCACGTCTAAACCTATTATTAACATTATCAAATAATTTTATGTCTTCATTGTTCGACGAACTGGATTTTGATTCAAAAACAGGCCCTCGAGTTACAACTGGAGAGATACTATTCCTTTCAGAAACAGTTACAATTCTAGATGCAAGAGATCTTCCGCTCGATCCCGATGTAGCATTCCCATGAGAGTTGATTGAATTCGTATTACTCGAGTTTATATTGTTCTGTCTACGTGGCGACGGTTCATACCCGAAAGGACTACAGTATTTGCATATGCACCGACTAGTCTTATCTGATGCCATCCATATCAGATGTTCTTCGAACTCGTGAGGTGAACGAAACCTTGAAATACTGCTACCTAATTAATCGCCTAAATATTAATCATGATGGTATTGTACTGTTTAATACGGCAATTACCCATCATCAAGTCATACCAAATAAGTAAGTATCTTTCCTAGGCTCATCCTTATTTGTATAATTTTTAATATGCTCAAATAACGCATAACCCTGAGGTAGTGAAGTTAAGACGGCTTGAATATACAACGGGAAGAACAAAACGAACTTATTAGACTTATTAACAAAACTAAACCAGATATAAAAAAACGAATACTTACGTTTCGGAACGGTCAAACTCGAAGTTTCTTCTATAGCCTTGGCGAGAGCTCCGCCTGCTTTGACCAGGTACAAATCAGTTTTCGATTCCTCCGAGGCAATAGGTCGGTAGTATATGACATCACCATTCTCGGGATCTGGAACAGGACGGGTCTTACTTGGCCACCGAGAAGGGTGTCCGTCTGAATAGGTCACGGTAAGGCCCTGATCTGAGATTATGACATTAGTGAAGTTAAGACCTCTTTCCCTATACATTGATTATGCTAAAAAAAATATTTTTTTTAAAAAAAAATTTTTCGTCATTTTATACCCAAAATATATGACGTCATTTCATAATTCCTCCAATCTTTGCCAAGTTAACCAACCTAATATGTAATTGCATTATTATGGAAATTCTTTACATGATAATACCTTTCACCGAAATCATTTCCTGAAAGTGTAAATACACCTTGAACACTATTACATGGATTGTTATTGTTGAAATTGTTGCTACATATTTCTGCATATAATGTGATCAATGAATTAAAAAAGTTGACACAAAATTTACTTTGTGCTATTATTAGGTCAGTAGCATGCATTGATTACTTGGTACATATACTTAAGTATTATATATAATATAAGCTAAATTGAATTTTCTAATAAACTTGTTTTAAATAGAAATCTATAAATTTAATCACTTTCAAAAATAGTTAAGTTCCTCAAATGTCATAAAGCTTAAAAAATATTTCAATCAGACAAACCTCTTTTAAGAGGAAATTATGAAATAGAGCAAGAACCTTTTGGAAGGCTTTGAATTATATCTCCCTTTCTCCTTTTTCCCAGTATCAATTTTAACAATTCATTATTTTTTGAAATAATCAATAGTAACAAACTATTGGCAATGATCCTGATTGATTTAGAGATTTCATATCAAGCTACTAGAAAAGTGTAATATTATTCCCTAAATCTAACTTAAAGTACCTAGTTTAGACTTAGTTTTGTTTAGTCCAAACTAGCTTAGTAAACTCCTCATATTTTTTAAGTAGTGTAGTCCTTCAACTAATAATGTATAATAATAAGTTAGTTGCTTTGTAAAAGTTTATAAACATTGTGGTATCTTTCAATATCTCAATAAAGACATGCTATTGTAACATAATTGTAAGTTAAAAAAAAATAATAATAATAATAATTTATTATTCTATTAATAATTCAAGTAAAAATTATTTCAACTGTTAATTTTATTGTTTATAAATTATTATTATAGATTATTTTTTAATATTCTAATAGAATATTACATTTTATACTTCACTTTTTTTGTTAGGATGTTCTTAAAACTTTTATTTTCTAGATTTTTTTTTTTCATTAATAGTTTTCTTCTCTTTACAAATATAGTTTTTTTACTTAAAGAACATAAAAATCTTTTTGTCTTATCTACTCTATAGATTTTCTATATTTGTTTTTATTTAATTATTTTTTTATATCTTATGCTTTAAAAATTTTTTTAAATTTAATTACAAATTCCTTTTTATATTTTTATTATCCATTTTCTTGCTTTTCTTCTTATATATTTTCTATGATATTTAGATTTACCTTTCTAGAATAAGATTATTTTTTATAAAATCAATATTAAAACTTAAAGTATTTGAATTAGTTTTAACTTTCTATTTCATTAGTTTAGAGATTTACTTGTCAAATACTCCTAATTTTTTTCAATTATTGATAATTAGTCTATTATTTTTTTCTTCAACCTTTTTTCTTTTTTTTTTTTTTATGAGAATTCTTTGTAATTTGTGAAGATTTTATTTACTTTATTATTTTATATTACTTATAATTGATCCTTATAAGCTAAATATTCTAATAAGTATTTTATAATTTTTCTTATTAATTATATATAATATATTTTATTTACTTGTATAGATCAGGTCTTCTTATAACCAATTTACTTAATATTAATAGTTTATTATTAATTAATTTAATAAGAAAACTTTTTTTCGAATTTTTTGAAAAATTTATTTTATGTATATTTATTTTTTATTCTTTCTTTCATTAGATTTGCTATATAAACTTGATATTATAAATTTGATAATACTATTTTTTTTTAATTCTATTTTGCTGTATTTACTGATAGACTATTGTTTTATTATTAATATTCTTGATAAATTATCTAATTAAATTATCTAAAGTTTTATTTTATTACTCAATTTCTATAATAACTTTGTATGAAATAAGATCTTTCTATTTAATTAATAAGAGTTTTAGGTTCTTTTTTTTTTTTCTTTTTTTTTTTTTTTTTTTTAACCCGCAATCATGCCACGATAGCTTGTCTTTATTGGAAAATTAAAATAACTTTACAATATTTTACAGACTTTCACAAAGTGACTAACTTGTCTTCATACAAAAGTACTCTAAGTCAGATT
>CAJVPT010004751.1:0-13016 GCA_910592055.1 Acaulospora colombiana | reverse complement strand
CAGTTTTTTTCTTATTGAACATCTTGACGAAATCTCTGATACCAATTTCTATTGTGTATTCTTTCCATGCTGCTATCGTGAGGACTTTTCCTAGCTCTGGTAATTGATGTCAAGTTATTGGGTTCTCCTGTCTGGCCTATTTGGCAAGTAAGTCTACTTGATTGTTGAATCTGTTGGTTCTGTGGACTTTGACTTTTAGGATTTTCAGATTCAGGTCTTTTTTCTTTACTAGGTCCTTGATTTTATTCCAAAGTAGCCAGTTAGTGATTTTTGTCCATCTTCTTGTAGATATCTCTATTTGTGAATAGATAAATTTCTAGACTTTGACTGCAGTGTTGCAGTCAGTGTAAATTGTAACTATTGTGTTTCAGAGGGCTGTATATTGTGTAGTGAGAATAGTTGGTATTTCGGCTCTGGTTGCTGATGGTCATATAAATGCTCCTACTGAAAACTGTTTAACTATCTTGTCTTTCTCTATCATAATCCAAGTTATACCCATTTCGAATTCATAATCTATTGTTCTTTTTTTATAAGACTGTGATTTTTATTTACTACGAAATAATGTTGTACATATGATAATTTATACATGGTAAATATATTACATACTATATATACTAACTAGCCCTGTTAAGAAAAACCACATAACGCTCTCTTAATTTTTTCTAAAACAATTTTATAGAGTAATCTAGTTATTAGATCGTTGCATATACTCTAACCTATCCCCAGTTTTAAGACTTCGGCGTGGTTCACAGATTTCTCTTTCCACCAAGGTCTCCCGATGATTCATAATAGGCAAGTTTGATCATACTTTTAAGCATCCCACCAGTACAATATTTACTCTTTTCAGCATTTCAGCCTTCTTAACTTGACAATTTCCTTATTGGTTGATAAGATTAGTGAAGTGTCTTAGTTAATCCAGTTTTTGTCCTGGTTGATCACGAGATCAGCCCCATCCTCCTCCACCTTATCATGATAATGATAAGATACTAATCATTCACAACATCCATAGACTGGCCTGATCTGATAAAGAACAGCTATAGGTGACACCATGTTACAGTGGATCCTTCCATTTTGGGTATCGATAAGATAGTCAGGACTACGCTCAATGACAAGTATTAACTTGTTATCCAATAGAATCATTTCATTGTATGTGGTATTTTTCACTTAGACCTTAGGTGATATTGAACTTTGAATCTTGTGATTGTGACCTGAGAGCACTATCACTATATTATAGATCCACAGGTCTAATATAGTAACAAGATATAAATAAGTTTCTATTGGTTATATTAATATATTTTAATGACATTATTAATAAGAAAAAAAGAAATTATTGAAGTAAACTTTTTTATTTTTTTAAATAAAATATAATCAAAGTAAAAAAACTACAGAAGTATTAAAATAAATATAAAATTTTTTAAGTAATAAAAAGATTTTTTTTTTTTAAACACTGTCTTATCCTGTATCTCTTCAGTCACTTTATTAATAGAAAATCATATTTAGAGATAATTGAGATAAATATTTTCCTGTACTGTCTAAGGAGTTACAGATCATTAGAGAGAAAATAGTATAAAGAGCTATCTATTTATGATACTCGATTTAAGTTTAACCTAATCAGAATAAAAAAAATACATAACCATCTAGTATAAATACTCTCTTCTAATAATAAAGAGAGGATTGATCAGATACACTCACAGGTGCATTGCTGGTTACCTGTTGTCATTAGTTTAGTACTATCTAGGATTTTAATTTACTGATCGGCTTATTGCTACCCATTAAAAGGACCTAAACTATCAAGACTTGTTCAAGATACTCAACACTATCTGATGCCAAGGGTCACTTGTACTAGTTAAGGATTAGTTAGTGTGAAAAAAAATAGAAGTAAAGGAAATGGGAAAAAATAAGGGGGGAAGTTTAAAAATATTTATAAGAAAATGAAAAAGAAAAAGGAATGAAAGGATACCTAACTATTACTTGTCTACCCAACTTTGCCTCTGAAGGTACTCAATCCATAGTCTTGATACTTTCAGAGTTAATGAGAGAGAGAAGATTACAGTTCATGTAATGTTTATCTATCTGCATAACTAGCCAATGATTTATAATAGATTTAAAGTTCTTATGGAGCTTAGGAAATGCATTCATATCCCATGTCACATATATCCTTATTTACATTTTTGCTAACTATGGAGTAACTAATTCCAATCTTCAATCAATCAATTTATCCAAAATCTGATGTAACAAAAAATTCAGGATCAAACTAGGATAGGTAAAATTCCTCAAAATATCAAGAAAAACTGCTGTATACTGGAAGAGAAACTGTTTCTGCCTATGGTATTAATGTCAGTTCCCAGGTTGATATGAAGTTATTGGATCACACTTCTTCCTAGACTTTGGGACATCTATAAGAAAGAAAGGAAAGATGTTTTTTCATATGGTTTCTTTTTTCTAGGAAAGTTTTCTTATCATTAACTTCTTAGGTAGAGGATTTTTGAAGAGAAAAGGTAAACAAGAAGGGTAAAGTATGACTATTGCTAACTGAAGCAGTTGTTTTTAAGGAAAGTTTTGAAGTAAGTTTTGTTACTCCCAAAACATAAAGTTTTGGAGGAACGCTTCTTTGAAAGTGGTGGTCAGGGATCTATGAGAAAGAGTTGAATGTTGACAAATGAGTAATAAAAAGATAGCTATTTGTTTAAACTAAAATCTTCAACTTTTTATTATTTTGTTTAAACAAAATACTTAAAAAAGATTATTATTTTATTGTGATTAGGTAATAAGACTGAAAAGTAAAAGATAATAAGCTACTATACTTTTCTAAAATTGAAAATATATATTTTTTAAATATTATATAATAATATAATAATTGATGAAATTTTATACTATTAGTTAAATATCTTTTTATTATTATAAAGTAAAAATTTTTGTTGGGAAATCTAACTTTTTAAATAATGAAAGATAATTACCAGTAAAATTTCTTTAATTAAATATAGCTATTGAAAAATATTAAAGTTACATATTATGATCAAAAAATTATATAAGAATCAAGTACATCAGATAATTACAAAATTATAGATAAAGTTTCTTAAATAGTCAGGAAAAAAAAAATTATCTCAAAAAGGTTAATTCCTAATAAAAGAAAATTTCTTGCATGTTTTTAGTTATTTCTTTTTATTTTTTTTTTCCTTTTATAATTTTTCAAAATTAAAATAATAGATAATAACAATTTACTAATAGTGATATATAAATTAGAAAGGTATTTACTTGATGTATCTCTATCAGTTTTCTTAATGATTAATAAAAAAAGAGAAATGTTGTAATAATGCAAATATTCATAATAAAGACAAGTTGACTGCGGATTAAACCAACCATTAAAGCTCTCTGAGACTAACTAAATTTTTTTTCTGCACAAAGATTATTTATTTATACGCTGTAAATTTGATTGGTTATTTAACAAACTTGTCACGTCAAACGTTAGAAATGTTGAAATTATCTCTCCAAAACGCTGTTTTGACTTATGAACAACTCGAGTCTACACCTTCAAGAATAGATGTCATTTCCGAAGATCTCGAAGATAATTTGCGAAGACTTGGTTGTGAGCTGATACAATCTGCGGGGATTCTGTTGCGATTGTAAGCAAACCGAAGTTTGGTTTTTTTGGACACAAATTTGTACTCTTTTATTGATTTTTGATAAATAAGACCCCAAGTAGCGATGGCAACAGCTCAAGTTCTTTTCCAACGCTTTTTTTATGTTGCATCTTTGAGGAAATTTTCAATCAGAGTAATTTTAGTTAAATAATTTGTTTCATGTTTTTACAGTAACTGGAAATAAATATTATTAACATTAGGATATAGGTATGGGTGCTCTATTCCTCGCATCAAAGGTTCAAGAATCTCCTTGTAAAATACGCGATTTGATTAATGTTTATTACTACCTGATAAGACGATATCGAAATTTGCCTATGGAACCTTTGGAATGTTTTAACTCGGTAAGCTGGTTTTGATTCGCATTGTTTTTTATATGAATGTTATCTAAACAGAATATTTTATCTTTTATATATATTTTTTAATAGAAGTTCTATGAAATGAAAGATGCATTGGTGATTGCAGAAATGCATATTCTCAGGCAACTCGGGTTTAATATGCATGTTCAATTGCCATATGGATTGATGGTAAATTACCTAAAAGTCTTGGAACTAACCGAACACGAAACTATTCCGCAAAAGGCATGGGGATATTTAAACGATGCGTGCGTAGTTAGATGTTTGTTTTCGAAGTTTTTACATTAATTTTATTCAAGCCGTTGAATAATTTCTTTTGAACAGATTACGTACAAATGTGTATGTATGTTACCAGCCACCAACTATTGCATGTGCTGTAATTTGGCTTTCCGCACGATTTGCTCAGGTCAAACTGCCAACATCTCCAGCATGGTGGGACCTATTTGAAGCCGAATTAGAAGATATCCTTTTATTTGATATTTGTTCATTTTATATTTTTTGAGTTTCCCCTTGACTTACACATACATATGGAAAACATAGCGCGTCATATCATGAGATTGTATGCTCCTAAATTGCCATCTGATCTACCAACCACTCTTGAGGAATTGGAAACGTACATGGATTCACAGAAAGTCACTGAATGATATATATTTTTGTCACTTTTATTGACCAATTTATATATTATTTTGACAGTATCTTGCGGCTACATAATTGTATGATTCCATTAGACAAAAATCATACCCATTGTAAGATAGTATGAGCAATTGTTTCTCCTATGTTGAGCGACTTTATGAATTATTGAGTCTCGGTAATTTTCATGAATCTTGAAAACAATTACCTGGTGACTTTTTCTCATATTCTATTCTTGATTGCTAGAATTAGTGCACGATTTAAGTTTGCGTGTAGTCTCTGAATTTTGAAATTATTTAACATTTGTTCAAGTATTAAACTCCCGAGAAAAATTTTTTAGGTTGTTGGTCTTTCAGATTTTACTTTGACTGAGCATTTTTTTTTTAAACCTGCAATTAGGTTGTGTTAGCTTGTCACCTTTATTAATCAAAAGATTAACAATACAGGATATTAAGACTTTATTATATGCACAGTTGACTTATTGATACATTTTAAACTTGACTACTTACATACGAGTGAATTTTTTAATTATGAAATTAAGATATTTGGATGAGTTTATTGGTTTTTGAAACAATACTAACTTTCGATTGACTTGACTTAATTCAAATTTTAATTAATTGTAATTGGTTTAGAATATAGATTTTGAGATTTAAATTAGGTCAAATTAAATTTATTTATATAAAAATTTAAAAGTATTAAGAAAAAAATAATTTTTACTTTAATATATAAATCTATAATATAGAGATAGTAATTTCAGATTATCAATTACAAAATAGGAGTCAAAAAAAATCATTTATTCATATTTATTTAATTATTTATAAATTATATAAAAATAAAAATTTTTATTTTTTATTAATTAAAATTAATATTAATTTATTAGAAGAATTTTGTAAAGAAATATTTTCAGTTTAATTATTTATGAATATTTTACTAATTTTAATTATATTATATAATTTTAAATTTTGATTTTTTATTTTTAATTTTTTTTTTTACCCTTTGTTAGATTAATTATATATACTTTATTAAATATTTGTAAATTGTACATATAAAAGGAGACACTAAAGCTAATTCTTTAATTAACTTATTCATCTTAATTATATTATCTTTCTATGTACAACTTTAGAAGCGATTTATCATTTCATTAGTAGTTCAGGTAAAAATTCTTCTAATTTTTAATATCATTATCTATAGGTTACTATTACAAATCACTTGTTCAAGTTCTAACAAAGATCAAAACCCAATTACTTTATATTATATTTCATACTATATAATAAGATTTCTTTTAACTTTTTGTCTTCAATCTTTTTCTCTTCATATACTGTATTGATTTTTTAATAAATGAACTTCTTATATTCTTGATTTTACTTTCTGATTCTATAGATAAAATGATCATTTTATTTTATCATATTTATAAATTTCTAATATTTATTTCTACTTAATTACTTTTTTATATTTAATATTTTATATTTTCTTTAGAAGTGATTATATATTTTCTTCTACATTTTTGTTATTCATCTTTTTGCCTCTTTTCTAATTTTCTTATTGCAACATCTTTATAATTAATTCTTCTTCTATTAGTTCTATGCAGAAGCCAAGTATATTCTAACTAGTTTTTAAGATTCTTTTTATTAGTTTTGCTATCTGTTTGTCAATCTCTCCCATTTCTATTCTATAATCTATTATTAAGTTTAATCCTTTCTCTTCAGATTCCTTTTTTTTATCTTTCAAGAGAATTTTGAATTTTTTCAAAACTTCTATTCCTTTTTGCCATACCTTATTTCATTAAATCTTATAAGTAATATATTCTAACAAGTGTTCTATTATTTTCTCTTCCTGATCACATATAATATATTTTACTTATTTATAAAAATCCGAACTTCTTATGGTTAGCTTAATTAATATTAGTAGTTCATAATTGATTAATTTGATAAAAAAGCTTTTGTTTTGTAAGCTCTTAAAGGAGATATTTGATGTATATTCATTCTTTAATTGTTTCTATACTAGATTTCATATATATTTATGCTAGTTTTAGATTTGTTGATCTCATCTTTTTTTGATTCTATCTTGAATTATCTATTAATAAACTATTATTTTGTTATTTGTTTATTTAATAATTTGTCTTATAGGAGTATCCAACACTATATCTTGTCATTTAATTTCTATAATAATCTTGGATAAGACAAGATTTTTCCATTTTATTATTGGAAAATTTAATACTTTTTTGATGAGAATATTTGTTTCTTTATTATACTGAATATTAAAATATATCTTAACTTTAATAAGTTTTAGATCTAGTATCTTTTTCTTTACAAGATCTAGAATTTGTATTTCCAGGAACCAGTTTTATTCTTTTAACTATCTTTTGTAAATCATTTTGGGATCCTTTTTTTTTATAGTTTTTCACTTTGAGATACAGACTTTACTATTTATATAGATTTGATCTTGTTATCTACTGAAACTACTAATAATATAGTTACTATTACTATTAATTTTATCCTAGTGGATGAAGATCAATTAGTTACTTTCATTTGGAATTTGTTTTCTCTTCCAATCTCTCCTATTTATATTCATACTGCTCCCATCTTCATGTTTGTACTTTTATAGTTTATAAGAAATTTATTAGAGTAAAAAATCATTAGTTTTTTCTTTTTTTATTATACTTAAGTATTTCAATTAGATAGAATGGATTAGTACTTTCTTCTATATAATCTTTAATAATGTTTTCTTTCTAATTCTTTATTTCAATCTATAGTATTTTTTCATTTAGGATGATTGCTTGATTATTATATATTGTTTTACATATTATTTCTTTCAGTGCTTCTTTAGAATTTGGAATTTCTAATAATTGGACTCTTCTGGTGAACTTTCTTATATTGAGGTAGAGAACTATATATATTTTCTCTATACCTGTTTCAATTATATATTAGTTTTCTATTTTTGTATCTTTTATGCATCCTTGATACTGGTTTAGTTTTAATTCTTGATTTTTAAAAAGACTAACATATTTAAAGTGCTTTATTTAAAATGCCTTTTGATATTATCTAAAATTAGTTTTCTCCAAACTATCTGTTACTATTTAAACTTGTTACTTGTAACCATTCAAAGTTTTTGTCATTTATCAATTTTGAAGTTAAGAGTAAGATGTTTTAAACTCCATTTTATCTATTCTGCTTTTTAGGATTTTATAAGTTGTTTTAATTTATTTCTATATATTATTTCAGTTATAAATAGATATTATTCTATAATGGATTATTTGCTTATTTTTTTATAACAGTTATAGCATTTTTCAATTTTTTACTTTTCTTATTTCATAATTAACTAGTTAATCTATCTACATCAGCTTATTATTTTTAAGCAATAAAATAGCTTTCCAATACTCTTTTATTAACAAGTATTCTCTAATTGGACTATTTTTCTGATTCCTATTAAAAAATATCATTTTATTTTTAACTTTGAAAGGTTATACTTATGTTCTTAGTTAGCTTCAGTACTTGTAACATAAAGTTATTCTTCTTTAGAAGATGATTCAGTGAGTCACATATAAATATATTACTAGGTATCTAATATTTGATTTGTGCTTACTTGAGTCTGATAATTATTATAGTTTTAGTTGATTCTAAATTATTTAATTTGTTGTTTAGCCCTATTATCTTATTTTCTTTTTGTAGTATCCAAACACTTTTTAAGTTATAGACCTTGAAATTATGTATTACACTATTTGAGTATTAATTGGTATAATGTAATCTTATTTTTGAACAATTTTTTATATACCATGGTTAAAGTATTATGTATTTTTCAAGATAATATATTGTATTAAATTTTTGAATTCAATTCTTGATATTAGTACTTTATTCAAAATATCAAGAACTTGTTTATCAATTAACTTTTTATTTTTTAGGGCTCTAGTAATCATATTGATTTTTTAAGCATTCATTTTTTAAGCTTGATAGCTGTCTTTTATTGTCTATTCAGATTCCCAGAAACCTTGCTTGTTTCATTCTATCTAATTTTCTAACTATTTTTTTATTAACTCCTACTTGAATTTCTTTAAGATACTAATTAGAATTACTAATAGTAATTAGGGCTAATAATCTAGGAATTATTTGTTTTATAATATATTCTTGCTTCTTCTAAGATTTTTTTTATATTTTCCTTGAATTGTGCTATTCATATAATGTTATTTATAAAAATTATTACTGCATATTGTAACTTTAACTTTTTACTATTTTTTTCTTTCAAATCTGAATTCTAGATAATTGATATTTTATATCCTTTTGTTTTATTATTTGAATCCTATATAATAGAGAGTCATAAAATATTCTTTATATTAGAGATAAAATAGTTTCTCTTTAATCAATTCCATTTCATGTAATGATTACTTCTGTCAAGTCTTTTTTATATATTGCTTTAAACTCTTTATTATTAAATAAACTTATTATGATTCAAATAAAACCTTCTGGAATTTTAATTCTTTTCATAGTTTTGACTAGTATATTTAGACTATTAGTTTTATATACCTTTGCCATGTCTTGAAAAAGGATTTATAACACCTTTTTGTTTTCTCTTGTCTCCTTACGAATATTATTAAGAATTTGGATTATTTTTATTATACTTTCTTCTAGTAGTTCTACATAGTTATGACCTCTTAAGATATTGTTAACTTTATAAATATTTCTTAATCTATTTATAATGATCTTTATAAAATACTTTCATGTAACTTTTAACAATATTATCAGTCTTGTATTAATAAGTTCACATTCCTATGGCTTTAGTTTTGCTATAGAATAGATATGACTTTGTTTCTAGCTATATGGCATGACTTCTTATTTTAAAAAGTAGTTAAGTATCTTTATTAGGTATTCTTTTTCTTCTTATCCAATCTTTTTAGAATTTTATAGATAATTTGTGATTTTTCTAAAGCTTTATTATTTGGAAGCATACAAAGCATTTCACTTAATTCTTCTTAAAAAATTGGTTTTAAGAGATCCATATACTATTTTTCTTTAATATTGTTTCTAGAATTGTATTCTTCTTTTCAATTTTTTTTTAGATAGTTAAAGTTAGTATCTCATATTCTAAATGCTTCTTGATAATATCTCTTTATCACTTTTTCTATTTTATCCTTTCTGATTATTATATAATCATTTTTCCTATTTCTGATTTTGACTCTATTCAGAACTATTTTAATTTACTTCTTGTTTATCAAAGAGTTTACTATTTTTAGTTGATTATTTTGCAAATTATCACATCTTTGTTTTAAAACTTTTTTGATAACATTTTTTACTTGTCTTATCTCTACATTTTGGTAGGTTAACTTTAGATTTTTTATTGCATTATATATTTCTTTTTTCAATAGCATCCATAATATATTTAAAACACTATATTGAATATAGTGGTTTTTGATCTAATAATTAGAGTTGTGTGCAATATTGTGATTATTAATTGTTACACTAAGAATCTATAGTTTAGTAGATTTTTGTGAGACTTCTGCTTTCTTGAAAAGTGTTTTTAATTGAAGAGCTCATCGATATTTGATATATTCTTAACCATACTTGTGATTGTTTCCTTGTAAATTAAGTATCTTTTTACTTGCAAGCTTATTGTATACTACTTTATATATTTGTTCTTTAAGTACCTCTCATATTATGTTCACTTGAGTTTCTCTTTTACTCTCTTCTGACTCTTTTTGTAACAAGAAATCTAAAAGTCTTTTAAGTTTGTGATTTATACTTTTCCCAAATACCTGCCATTGTTCTACTATTAATCCTTTAATATCAATTTTTCTTTTATTCTTTATAGTAATTTGTTAATAATGTTTCTTGTAAACAAATTATTATTATAAAATATTATTAATAGCATTATATAATTACTACCTATAATTTCTTATATACTTTGATTGTCAAAATATAATAGTAAAAATTTTATGAGGTTCTGTAATAACCATATATAATCTATTTGGCTACTGCTAGTGTCATTTCATTTTATTGAAGTTTTATTCTTTTCTTTCTATATTGCATGTTTTACCATAGATTAGTGATTAATTATTGATACATTTTTTTTTATTATATAGATTTTTGATTGCATAAATGAGAAGGTGACAATGCTTGGCACTATATATGACAAGTTTTATTAATATGATTTACACAAAGATTGATTCTAGGTCAGTATGTTTCTAAAATATTATAGATCTTAATTCTTTATATTATTTTATAATAGTAAAAGCTATGTATTTGTTACACTGAATACTTTTAGCAATTTTTTTATATGAGGCATTATGTAAGTATTCACAAAGAATCTCCATATTGCTTAATAATTAATTCTTTACTTTTTTTAGTTATTGAATTTTAATAAATAAATTAAATGTTAATATATGTAACTATGTATTAATATAATTATAAGGGGTGACAGAAATATATAATTAATAATTTATACTATATATAAATTAAAAAAAAACAAAAAATATAATAAAAATATAATTCTTCTGATACTCATTATTACCCTTTATATATGTAGTATATCCTATAATTAAATCAAGATTATAAAATTTTGAACTGTTAAATATTAGATCTATTGTTCTATTTGAGATTATAAGAAAATATTTTATCAAAGTCCTTATTAATAGAATAGGGAATATTTATAAGAACAATAATTTCTTAAAGAATCTAAATATGCAGAATTATTAGGAAAAAGTATAGTAGAATTGATTCAGATTCTTAATAATATTTGTAAAGATATCAGAGAAAATAAAAAAGAACTGTAAATACTTTTTTAGAATTAGGTAAAATATATAATATAATCAATCTAAATATATTGATAAAAGAAATAAAAAGTATTAAAGTTCAAAAAAAGTTCATAAAGATTATGATAAGCCTTTTCCAAAATAAAGAATTTTGAATTATATTTAAAAAAGATTTTAAAAATTAATAGTAGCTTGAAACAGAATTGATCGAGGAAAAATTATCTCATTATTACTATAAAAATTTTTTTATAGTTTTTTACTTTACAAGACCTAGTATAATATATAAAAGAGATATAAAATATTAATTACTTGAAATTCAGATCTAAAAAAACAAATAATAAAAAAATTATAATTAAGATATATAGTAATAGCCTTTATGAATAATATTATATCAATAGAAAAATCAAAAAAGAATATAAACAAGATATCTGCAGTAGTAATCTGCAGGCAATGAAATTAGTAGTAGGAAGGGTTTTCATCTAAGCTACTAATAAAGTGATAAATCACTTCTAAAGTTATACTTAGAATAATAATAACCAAGATGAGTGAGCTAATTAGAGATTTAGCTTTAGCAATTTATTTTACATGTATAGTATATTAATGTTTAATAAAGTATACATACAGTAATTAGCCTGACAGAGGGTAAAAAAAAAAAAAAAAAAAAAAGAGAAATATAAACAAGATTTCAAAAACTACAAGAATCTTTTATAATATCAACAATTTTAAAATCAAGTTATTTCTGATAACTATCAATAATTTTAATTGTCATTCTAAAAAAGTTCAGATAGATATCAAAAAGAAATAGTCAAAGAACTCAATAGAATAAAACAAATCAAATTTTTAAAAATTTGAATAGATGATCAAATTGAATTTAAATAATATATACTTAAAAAAGTCAATATTGTAATCAGAACTTTAAAAAATAAAAAAATTATAGGCAAACAAGTTCTCTATATTCTAAATAAGGTATTAATATTCTAAATAGAATTTAGAATACAACACAATATATTGTTCTAGAAAATATGCAATACTTTAATTGCAATATATAAAAAACTCTTTAAAAACAAGAATATTTAATATATACAGTATATATATATAATAAATAGTATAATTCATTATTTAAAGAGTTACAATAATGAAAAGTATTTGAATATTACAATAAGAAAGTCAAATAATAGAACTATATAATAGACTAAATAATTTTGATCAACAGAAGTTACAATAGTTATTAGATTTAAACAAGTACAAATTAAAAATTGTGAGCCACTCAATCTATTAACATACAGTATAAATTATTAAATTATTTATCAGATTAAAATAACTTTATGCTCTAAGTAACTAAGTTGATGAAAGATATAAAATAATCTTTCAAAGTTGAAAATAACAAAATATTTTTGAATAAAGTAAGGAAAACAGTTTGATTAAGAAATATCTTATATTAGAAACAACAAACTGATGTATAATAATCAAATACTTAACCAAAAAACTAAAAAAAAAAAAAGATATTAATAAATGTTTCAATCTCTATAAAATAGAAGCAAAGGATCTATTAAAATTGTTAATAAGTACTCTTGCCGCTAATCCTCTGACCACACACAAAAAAGATGTTCACAAGAAGTTTTATACTTCTTTACTAATAAAGTCTTTATACTT
>CAJVPT010004750.1:0-13017 GCA_910592055.1 Acaulospora colombiana | reverse complement strand
TGTGATTCAGATTTACTTTTGTTTTCCCTTTTTCTCAAAAGTTGGTGGATAAAGTACTAATATTATTATTATGTACTTCTCTCCTGGTGACTTGTTTATAGAGCTTTATGGGTTGCTCCAAGTAAAGTGATGTTGTTGTGTTTCTCTTTAATGTGTTTGCTGAGCTTGGATTGTGTTATCTTTTTTCTTTAAAGAATTACCAAAAAAGGAAATTTTTTGAAAAATAGTGGATCAGCGGGAATATATACAATAGTCTATAATCATACATATATTTATATAAATGTAATGAAAGATAAAAATTCAGAGTAATTTTTTTTCCCCATATTTTTGTTCTATTAGTTTAATAATTGCAACTAATCTTTTGTGAGCCTCATTTAATAAATTTTATTTTAAAATTAGACATATTAAGATTTGACAAATTTTGACAAAATTTATTAGAATTTGGTAATCCATATCTGAAAGTTATTTTTATAAAATAATAGTTGTATATATTGTGAAAAAATTTCTCCACTGATTAGTAGTAAAGTTCAAAAATCCTTCATTATTATTTACTTTTCTCAGAATTTGGTCAATATCTGATAGTACTTGAAAATTTTTCATTATTGATTATATTTCATCCAATGTATTATTCGTCAGTATCCCTTCTTCAATCCATATTTATTTAATGGGCCATTTACCAATATCTAAGAAAAGATAGTATATAGAATTGATAACTAAATACTGAATTGGATCAAAATAAGGTAGACAAAAAAATTCAAATTACTTGACATGATTCTTACTGATAAGATATTTTCATGCTATATTTGAATTACTGAATAGCATCTCTATTCAATAGAACCTTATTTGTGTATTGTCAAGTCTCTTGATATAAATCATTTATTTATATCCTCTATGCCATTAAAATTATAATGATTATTTTTATAATTGACATTTTTCTTGCAATAATAACATAACACTAGTACCAAAATATGTCTATATACTTTTTGTACAATAGAAATATCACATGAAATTAAAATTAAGGCCATTTGAATTATTTTTTTCTCTTTATTTTCAACAGTTGAATCGAGGTTTATTCCTTACTATAGTTGTATCAATTCATCAACAATTGAAGAAAGGTAATGGTTTATTTGGTATAAACTTGGTTCATTAAAACCTGGTAATTTGTCAAGAATCAATATATTTTCATGTTTAAATTATATTTAACATGGCAAATTTGCAATAATCACATATTTAACTTCAATACTGTGAACTTTATTATCAAATAATTGAAATCAATCAATATTTAGCACCAATCCCAAATATGAATTAGCTATTTATTTGTAAAAAAATAATTCTGAATTTTCATCTTTAAACATTTTTCAAATATTGCTATTATATATATTATATAGAAGTTCATTAATGCTTGATCAATTTATCCAATATTAAAAATTAAATTTAAAATTCAGATTTTGATACATTTGTGACAATTGATATTAAATAATAGAATATGAAAAATCTAAATTGAATCAATTAATTATATTTCTGATTAATAATTCTGATTGTATAGATAGTAGAAAATTACAAGTTTTTCTTTATTTTATTGCTAAATTAGAAAATTCAATATAAACATACTTCATGATCGATAGCTGATTATTTTTTTTAGAAATTAAGAATATCATCCTATCTATACAATTTGTGGCATCTTTGATATACCACGAAACTAATAAACTGGTCTGATAATCTAAGTTTATTGTTGATGATATACAAAGATCCATAAAAGAACTTAAATTCTTCGTCATCAATTTCATAAATTTTAGCAGTACATCTGTTGCACTATTCGATAAATTAAATTAAATTCTATAGTTTATAATTTACAACAAAATTTACATAAAATGACTATTCAAAAATTTACTAGAATTTGATAAAAATTTGTATTTTTGTATCAAATAATTTTCAAATATATCATATATTTCTTCATCATTATTAATTTCAAATTTATTATTTTCAGAACTTGTATTATCCAATCTCAGATTTTGTTGATTGTTGCTTAATGTCATAATTTAACTTAATGATATATTTTTCAATTTGTGTCAAAATATGAATTCTTTATTTATCAAATATTCACTTTTTGTTTTTTGACATCTATGGAAAAATTCTATTTATAGATTAACAAGAAATCTATTGTATTTATTACAGTTGCAAATAATTTTCACTTTTTTTGAATTTTTTCTTAAATTTTTATTAAATAAAACTAAAATTAAATATTTCCTTAACATTTTGAAAATTGGTAAATAGTAATATAAAGTATAAAGTTGTGATTAATATATTAAATAGCTTTGAATTGTAATATAATACAAGCATAATATGATGAATAATATATAGTATAATATAATATATAACTTCAAATTGTAATATAATATAATGAATAATAATATAATATTGTATGCAGCCTCAAATTATATTAAAACAATACATATAATTTTATTTAAATATCCCTTTAATTTAATATTTTTTCTAATACCTAAAATGTCGAAACAAAAAAAATAAACTGGATGTACTTTTTATAAAGAACAGTCACTTTCACCTTCACAATCTTCACAACCTTTCCTACTACTACAAACTTCCTTCATATTAACTGCTTTATAAGTGGCAACAGTTTATTCAGCAACACCTAGTGCTGAATTTTCCATCCATACTATAACTGTTGAATTTCTTAAAAGAAAATCATCTATTGTATTGCTTGAAATATTGATATCTGAAGTTGCACAAATATTAATACCAGAAGTTGAATTTCTACCTGAAACTTGAATTAAAGAGGATATTAAAAAAGGTTATAATTAAATTATTGTCAAATTATTAAAATTTATCTTTATTAAATAAATGATTTATTTAGAAAATAAAGAATTATATACATTGATCAAAAAACTAAAAAGAGAAAATTCTGAATTTGTAAAACAATTAGATCAATGGAATATATTAACAACAAGTTTTCTGAAGAATCAGAATAGCAAAAAAATAAAATAGATTTAAAAAAGAAATTTATCAACTCAAATTTGTAGAATCTGAACTTGATTCTATAGTTGTTATAGAATCTAGAGTAGTTGATATATCAGAGTCTGAAAGTTTGTCGAGTTTAGGAAAGTGCCGAAGAATTCAACCTAGAAAAAGTAGTAAAGAGGCAAAACTGGTTACCAAAAATGAGTTGAAACTAGAAGAAGTGAGAACAGAAATGAAGGTCTTAATAAAAACTATTTCTTATGAATATAAACTGAGGGTAGATGAAGTTTTTTCAAGTAATATGAATAAAAAATATTATAAAAGTTAATACCTGAATTAATAAAATCTATGGTCTCATATTTTAATCCCTCATGAAAGCAAATAAATAAATAGTTAGGTACCTTACATCACTATTAGAGAGGAAAATATCAGAAGGCAAAAACCAAAAAACTAGAAGTAGACAATTGTTATTTATATACAAATAGCTGGTTAAATGAAGTAAGATTAATAATATTCTATATTTATACTACCTTCAAGTATTAATTTTAAGGGCATGAAGAATTAAAAGTACATAGTCGTTTATTGAATAAAGGTTAAAGAAAGTTGCTAAATATCAGAATAAATTAATTGGTATAATTAAAAAAAAAATATATATATTAATCTGAAAAAAGTGAAACTGATCTAAAAAACCTTACTAAAAGAAAAATAAATATATATGATTACAGTTGATATTCTGAAAAGGTATTTTTTGGCAAAATATTTTATACTAAATAATTATAATATTAATTATAATTACTTATAGTTAAAGGATTGGACCTATGGGTCGATAGTCAGTGGTTAATACTCCATAGGTCGGATTGCAAGATCCAGGTTCAATTTCATCCAAATATAAGACTGATACAAGGAATTGAATCCATCCATTGGCATAACCATAAACTAACCGATGTTTCTAAATATAGCATCCAGTCTATATATAGATTGTAATCAAGTTGTAATTTAAATCTGATAGAATTATTACTAACACAACTGCATTACCAGAAATGATAGCAAAAAGAATAGATCCCTAAACTGGTAGCATGTCTCTCAGAATACAACTCATCTGAGAACACAAATGGCTTAATACAAAAACTCATATGCAAAAAAAAGACTTTTCCATAATAAGCCAGTTCTGGTCCTTATGCATATAGCTATACCACCTTTTACAGACTTGATTATCGGGAGGCCTTAATAGGAAGAGAAATCCATATACCACTCTGAAGGATCAAAAACTGGGATCCAGGATACTAAATTTGATAGCCTGATAACTAGAATACTCTTAATAAAAATTGTTCTAGGAATAATTAAGACAAAATTGTGCAGCCTTCCAACTTTGGGATTGGGCTAGTAATAGTGATATATAGTATTAGTTTAAATATATATATAGCTATCTATATAGATAAGATTTACTATAATATATATATATAACTACTCATTTGTAATAATATAATAGTTTCAATTAATAAAATTACAAATTAAGGCTGTGGGGCAGACAAGGCAGAACTCTTGGATAGTTTCAAGACTTAAAACAAATTATATGTATAGATCCAAACCAGAACTCATATATGAATATAGTAAAATCTCCTACTAGCAATACCAACAATAGCTTTAACAACAATACCCCAATTCTTTCATCACACTTACAGACAATAATCAAATAGATAGTTACAGAATCAGATAGTAAAATTGCAATTTACAGGAAAAGAAAAAGGATAGATCCAAACAAGATCATAGCCAATCACATGATATCACTACCATCAACATCTCCTCTTTTTAAATACAAAGAATGCTAGAAAAATAATCAACAATTGAGAAGCCAATACAAGCAACACGGTCCATGTATTGCAGAGCTAATAAAGGCAAGAACAGTAAATATAACAGTAGACAAAAAATCAAAATTAGCTAATCCTTATAAAGACCAGCTAATGAAATAGCAATACATGACAAACAGGTTGTGCTCTACTCCCAAGAAAATCAAGAAAGCACTGTGAGAGAAAGAAGCAGAATTAACAATTCCAAGGATGATATCACAGCTCTACATGAATCTACTCTCAGAAATGATATATCTAATACACAGTAGATTAATTGAATATCCAAGACTCATAGATCAGCTTTTAGCCATAGTAAAAGACTTGAGTGAACTTAACAATCTATAGATTTATATAGATGGCTCCTTTATCAGATATCCAGAGAGAAGCAGAATAGAACTAGGCTGGATCATAACCCTCAAAGAGAAAAACAAATAGCAGAATTTCAAGCAGAAATATATAATGCATCTATATCTATAAGAGTGGAACTAATGACTATTATGACTACAATAAGTGTTATTAGCATAAATAAAACAATCACTATTCTCACAGATAATCAGGCAGCAATTAATATACTAGAAGAGCCTCCATCACAGAGAAGACATCAAAGAAACATACACTAGTCAAACTAAATCCTTAGTAGTACCATCAGGGACCTAATAAAAATCAAAAAATTCACAATCAGTTGAACAAAAGCTAAGAGTCACTTTGGAATTCTAGGCAATGAAAGGTGGACCAACTGGCCTCAACAAACCTTATAGACAAATCTAAACATATTATAACAATAAACACATAAACCTCCATATCAATAAACATACTTATCAAATGGAACCAAAAACAATATGACATTGAAATCAAGTCTCTAACAAGACAAATACTCAAGAATAAATAGGCAAGTAAATGATGAACACAATAAAAAAACCAGGACTGGCTGAACCAGAAGAAATCCAGAGAAATTCACTGACCTCTGACTTTTGAGCTCCTAATACCAACAGTGATTACAGTAACATCAATCAATATAAGAGATCATATAGATTGCTCATTTAGAATTAAAATATGGGTGGTAAAATTACCTACTATGGATAAACTAAATAAATGACATTCTAATATTTATCCCAATGACAAATGCAAAATCTGCAAACAGTATAAAGAAACCAATGATCATATCTTTCAATATGGCACAATATAAACAAAACTTCAAGAAGAGTTTATATAGGCCTTGACAAAGGAAAGTGTAGCAAGAGATGAAGACAAATAGACAGAACCAATCCAAAACAAATGGAAAAGAATACAAATAACATAGGAACATAAGGAAAATATAAAAATATAGCACAAAATCAAATGAAAGGATATTGTTAGGGGAGTCATAACACATGGCATAATACAAGTAGCAGAGACTATAACAAAAGACAGATCTAGAGTATTGGAAGCAATCTGAGAAGCAACACATAAGTATTGGCAAGCCAAGCGAAAAGCTTGGAAACTCAGATGTAACATTACAATAGACTGGGAAAAAAGTTAAAGCATAAATAAAAAACTTAAATATCAAAAGAAGTGAACCAACAATAACACAAATAATCAACAAACCATATTATAAAGCTCAGACTCACCAACAATACAGGCTATTAAAAGCTTCAAGGCTGATCTAAAGCCAGAATGGGTTCAAGTTGATCCAAAAAAACACCTAAAGGATAGGTTTAGGAAACCATACATAGAACTAACAAATATTATAATATAAAAAACTTTAAGAACAACTATTTTCTCTTTTTCTTCTTTTCTATCAATATTAGTACTAGTGAGGTCTTGACATACTAGTACCCACTAAGGAGAACTATAGCAAGTTACTGGGTTTCTAGTAATAGAATCTGAGTTATAGTATTTTTTTCCTTTTATAAATGTATATACTTGCAATTAAATTTGTATACATAAGCCTGTATAAATAAATAAATAAAAACTCAATGGCAGAACTTCATTAGGTAAAAAAAAAAAAAAAACTTATAGTTAAAGAATTTGTTAAAATATTTGAATGAATATTTGAAATCAATTCAAGTGTTCCAGCTGACTTGTAAATAATATTGTACAATTCATATTTCTATAATGTGATGTTATTATAAGGCTTTTCAAATTGGGTATACAGTTTGGAAGAAATTTCAAAATATGAATAAGAAAAAAAGACACGAAAAGAAAAAAAATTGATAGTTAAATTCAAAAGATGAAAAATTATCAAATATGAGGAATTATTAATATATTTGGAGTGTAAGAAACAAACTGGAAAAAGTATATAAATATGTAAATTTGGGAGCAGTTAGATTAGAAGAAAAAAAATGAAAAATCTCAAAAAATATTTGACAAGATAAAAAATAAATTGGGGCTAGTTTTAAAAGATTCAAGTCAAGATCTTTAAAGAAAAAAGAAAAACAAATAAAAAAGAAAGAAGAGAAAAAAGAGAAAAATAATGAATAATTTAGTTAATTGATTTTATAAACTTTTAATAAATTTTATGAAATTTGAATTTTTTGCCACAATAATTTTTTGTCAAATTTTTTGCTATAAATCAAATTTTTTATTGAATTTTTTGCCACAATATCAATTTTTTTATCAAATTTTTTGCCATAGTATCAATTTTTTTGTCAAATTTTTTGTCATAGTATTAATTTTTTTGTTGAATTTTTTACTATAATATGTAAAAAAAATTTTTTGTCATAGTATGCAAAAAATTTTTTTATTATAATATTATCAAATTTTATATTGAATTTTTTTTTTTTGCAATATGGTGATATTTTTAATGCTGAATAACAGCAATCATAAATAATTCATCAATCTTTTTATTATTAATTTTTAACAAATTTGATAATAATTCAGCAGTCAAATGATATAATTTTAACTAGTATAAAAGAAGATACTATTTTGGTTTAATCTATTTTTAGGACTGATGTTCTGCTTTTCAATCAGGATCTAGATCTTTGAAGTTGAATTTTCTTTTTTTGAAAACTTTTTGATAATAGATTTTGACTTGTTGATTAATGATTTATAGATTTGTTACTATATATATTGAATCTTTGTAGTCTTGTACTAAAGGTCTATTAATCACTATCTTGAATTGTTTTCTATTAAGGATCCAATTCAGTATTTATTTTTTATTGCTTCTGAGATTTTCACATCTGATTTCAAGGACATATTTAATTTGATTTTTGATATAGAAACTTTTTTTTTTTTATAAATTATATATAAGATCAATTCTACTTTAACAATTTGTTTTGACTATATATTTTAACATTAGTTACATTTTGAAAAGATACCAAGTTTTAAATAAATATATTATCATTTAAGGTATGAAGCCTATTAATTATTGTTGAAAATTTTTTTAATGGAAGGTTCTTACATTGTCTAAGATTTTTTAAGTAAATAATAAATTCTATTAGCTTCTCTATATATATTAAAATCATGTTTAAGGATAATGCTTTCAATTTTAGATTTTCTTTTAGAATTGAAATATATTCTTTTTGTTATAGAGTCTTAAAGACTCCTCTAATAATAGTAGATTTTAAAAAGTGCCAGATCTTATTCAATATTTATAATACATTGAGGTTACTTGAGAACTCTATATATACTTGATTTTAAGATTAGAAAAAGTAATATCTATTCAGGTTCTAAATTTTTTCTACTGAATATCTATAAATTTAGTAGTATCTAAGATTTTAATACTTTTAGTTCTTTATAGTTCCTAATTCTTTTTCTTAAACAAGTTGTTAGTTGTTAAATAAACCATTAGAAATATATAGTTATTATTGATAAAAGTTTCTATTGATATACAGTATTATAAAAATTCTATAAGTTTTCAAGGCTCTATTTAGCTATGGCCAGATATAATCAATTCTGCTATAAACTAACTTATTTGACCATGTAAAAGCATTATTGCCTTCTTTTTATCAAAGCCTTTGAACATTTGTAAAATTCTAGTCCTCTAAAAAATTAAATAATCTGATTTTAGTTCTTTTGTTATTAATAGGGGATTAATCTATTGTAGAATCAATTATAGTATTAAAGTCTTTTATAATAATTATTTCAAAGCCTTTTTTCTGTTTTTTATAAATTTTCTTCTATAAAATTTGTTGCAGATGTTTACTTTATTTTTTATCAGAAGATAAGTAAACTTAAAAAATTACAAATTTATTTTTCACTAATAGGAAGCTAGCTCCTATTATATAACTCTCCATCTTGTCTAGATATATTAGCTTTTTTTCATATTCCTTTTTAATTAAAAGACCTATTCCAGAATCTCTAGATCGATTTTATTACTGCTATGAAAGAACTTATATATTTTTTGAAATTTGAAGACAAATATATTAGATTCAAATATAAGTTTTGTTTCACAAATTTTAAGAATATCAATATCTATTTCTTGTATTTTTTCCCAAAGCCTTTGTTGATTAAGGATTGTGTTAATACCTCTCATATTGTATATTTCTATAGTTATAATATTATTGATAGATAATTTGATATCATTATTTGATAAAAAGTATAACTTTTTAATATTTTAAGAGTATTGAATTTTATTGTTAAGATAAAGTTATTTAAGGAGTTTGTATTATTTGAGAATTTATTGTTATATATGTCATTATTTATATCATTTGAGGATTTATTGTCATATATATCATTGTTTTTTTTTTTTTTTTTAACCTGCAGTCAGGTCAGCATGGCTTGTCTTTATTGTATATATATTAGATATTTACAAATTATTTTGACTTTTATATACTAACTCACCCATTGTCAAAAAACTATTTCTCTAGATGCAACTTAGGAAATGATATTTTACTCCTTTACTAACTTGGATAAATCCTCTAGTCAATAAACTCATTGCCTACAGATCATTACTGTAGATCATTCTAAATTCTGACTGCAGTTAAAAACTAAACCATTTCCTTCCATAACAAATCCAATCCTTGATGATTTTTATGTACTTTATTTTCTCCTTTCTTTTAGAGACTTCTTGTTCTAAATCTTTTGCAAGTGTGGATTCTTCTTCCTGTTCTTGTATGGCCTACATGATAGATCAGTATTCATGTCTTTTGATTCATTTATCCTTTTTAATAATATTCTGCTTCTTTTTCTACTTTATAACTTTTTTGCAATAGCTATTCCATATATTCTTCTTGAAATTTTTCCTCATTTTATAACAAAGTTTACTGATTATGCTTTGTGTGACTGTCGGGAGAATCTTGAGTTAAACTTTGCGGTAATTCTTCAAGGAAGTAGTTTTGTTCTCTTCTATGTATCCATAAATAGTGTTGAAAAGACTTTTATCAGATTATTGATCTCGTTTAACCATTTACTTGTCCAGTTATTGATTGTAAGATAGACTTCTTCTTTGTTTTTAATTTCTTTACTGATATATTGGTTGATCTTTTCCTTTGCTTTTCTTCATATATCCTCTCTAATTTCTTTAGTGGCTAAACATTCGAACAAGTGTCCTAAAGTTTCTTCTTAAAGTTTATATACTAGACATGTCGTTATAGTATAAATATTTGGTTTTCTTTTCTTTAATATCTGTAATACTGAAAGTTCATTATGGGTCAGGTTAGTTAGAAAGCTTTTGTCTTTATTATCCTTGAAAGAGGTATCGAAGGTGTTGGATGGATTGAATTGATTCTAGAAGGTCAACCAGTCTATGATTTTGTCATTTTGAATCTATAGTTCTTGGGTTTTTTTCTATGTTGTCCAATCTTTTCCTATCTTTTTCTTGTTGAACATCTTGACAAATTCTCTAATATTGATATCTATTATGTGTTCTCTCCATGTAACTATTGTCAGAACTGTCCCTAACTCTGGTAGTTGATGCCAGATTATTGGATTTTCACGTCTAACTTGTTTGACCAGCAGATCTACTTGGTTATTGAACTTATCGATTTCATGGGCTTTGACCTTTATAATTTCCAAGATAAGATCTTTCTTTTTAACTAAATTTTTGATTCTACTCCATAGTGGTCAATTAACAGTCTTTGTCCATCTTCTTGTTGATATCTCCACTTGTGCACTGATAAACTTCCATGTTTTAGTCACAGCATTATAGTCAAAGAATATTGAGACTGTTGCATTTGAGAAGCTGTATATATTGCAGTTAGAATAGCTAGTATTTCTGCCTGATTGCCAATGGTCATGTTAATGCCCCTGCTGAAAATTGCTTCACAACTTTATTGTCTTCTACTAAAACCCAAGCCAAATCCATTTCAAGCTCACTATTTTTTGTTTCCTTTTTATATAATCCATCAGTGTAGAAAGTAAACTGAGTAGCTATACTTCTTTTATTATAATTCAGGATATCTATAAGTTCATCTATATGTTCATTTGATTAGATAGCTTGTCTTATTAGCATGGTTTTCTAGTTTTCTACCTGGATTTCTACTTCTGATCTAGATATTAGTGGAGTTCTTACATGTCACCTTATAGCTATATGCCAATCTGTAGGGTTGTCAGGTAGAAGGACTTGTTTCCCTTTTCTCAAATTTTCATGTTTGTTTAGCTATGATAGAAGATGAACTTGTGATATATCTACTTCTTTTACTTGGGATAATCTATCTGGTTGGAGTAGAGTATGGTTACTAGTAGGGTTATATGTCAACTGATATGAAACAAATTAAATTTTGTTATTCAAAAATGATATCTTTTCCAATTTGTCCATTGTAGAGCTAGAGCAGGCTACCCAGTATGTTTTTCTTCTATCTAGATAAGCTAGAAAAGCTTTAGTTTGATATTATAGCCTGTCCAGTCTAGTCTGTGCAATGACTTTCTTAGAAGATCATAATTTTCTGTCACTTTTTCGCAAACCTTTTTATACCAAGAGAGAATTGGACCTTTGCATTTGTTGAAAAGAATCTGAATTGTTCTCCATTCCTTGAGCATCATCGTAGTTGAATTGATAATTTGATCTAAGAACATGATCTTGTGCTTACAGAGTGATGGAATGGCTTTCTCATATTCTCTACTATTCTGCAGTATTGACTTAATAGATAAGATACCTCCTTGATAATTAAAGGTTTCCTTCTATTTTCAACTTTGAAAAGTAATTTGTAATTCTTTGATCAGAGCCAATGTTGTAGCTGCCAGATTTTCTTTAATCATTTTATATGAGTTCACAAGATTATCTAAGATATTTTCAGGTTCCCAACTTTTGTTCTGGCCCTGTTTCAATCAGATTATAGTGGTCAAACCAGAGGCTTTACTGTTGTTGAGCTGACAGAATAGTGCTGATATATGGCTTTCCATCTGTATTTTTCAGATACTTTTGAGATCATATATTTGTTATGGATGCAACTATTTGGTATTGTTCTATAGATTAATGCTTTGTTCTTGAAAACCTTTCTGAACATAGTTGTGAGTTTATCACATGTCTTCTTATTCAGGTGTGTATATTGCATTCTATATTCTATTCTAGGAATCAATACTCTATTAATAACATAATGAGCATGTTTTTCTGTCAACTTCTTCTTAGATATTGCCTAAACTACCACCCTAATTTCTGATTTTATTTGATTAATCATATTCTGACTTTCTGTTTTGGTTCCAACCAAATGCCAAGAAATCTGACTTGGTTCTTTTTATCAATTTCCTTAATCATGATATTCTTTGTTTCAGTTTGAACCCTTTCAGGATCTTGAGGATTTCAATTGATGGTGAGGAGAATTGACTTTGTTGCATTAATTTGCGAGTCATTTGCTATGTAGAACTTTTTTGCTTATTTCAAAATACTTTTCAAGTCTTTTTTGAATTTAGCAATCCATGTTGTACCATCTATATAAACTATCACTGCCTGTTGTAGGGAAAGCTTGACCTTCTCCTCTGGTTTATGGAAGTTGAGTGACCATTCTTCTTTCATAGTATAATCCAGATTAGTGTTATTTTGGATTTTATATAGTAGTGGGTCATAAAAAATTCCTCATAACAGTGGAGAGATTGTTTCTTCTTGATCTATACCATCTTCTGCAACTATTGGGCTAGAAAGTCTATTAAGAAGAATAATGCAACAACTTCTGTCTTTGAAAAGATCTATTATAATTTTATTGATGGTTGTGGGGATTTGAATCTGATATATAGCTTTTTCAAGCATGAAAAGGGATATTGTGTCATATGCCTTAGCAGTGTCTTGAAAAAGGATCCATAGTTCTTTCCCTTTTTCTCTAGCTTCCTCACAAATACTATT
>CAJVPT010004749.1:0-13019 GCA_910592055.1 Acaulospora colombiana | reverse complement strand
TGTTTTAATGAAAGTATTAAGACTTTATTAGCAAAGAAATATAAAAACTTCTTGCGAACATCTTTTTTGTGTGTGGTTAGAGGATCAGTGGAAAGAGTTTTTATCGATTATAATATTATTATATAATATCTAAAAAAATATATTATCAATTCTAAAGAAAGGTAATGACTCACAGTCTTCTATTTTTTAGTTTTACTACCTGACTCAAATAAGAAATAATTTTCTTTATATACTTTGCCTAACTAAAAGCACAAAAAGTTAAAGATCTTAGTTTAAAAAAATAACTATCTTTTTATTACCTAAAAAATTTAGTATTTGTTCTAATAGTCTTATAATTTCTTTGCTTCAATTATACTTCATTTGAAGAAATAGAGAATTTTATATCAATAGATTCTTTTTTTTTTCACTAATAATATTATCAAAATATATAGGTATAGTTAATAAAACCTTGTTTACATTTTGTTACTAACATGTTTTATATCAGTCAATTAGAAACCAGGTAACATTGTGCTATTAAAAATTTAGGGTCAAACTGAAGTAGACAAAAATTTTTTTAAAAAATTTATGAAAAACTACAAATACTATAAGAGAGTAAGAGACAGTATATAAGAAGGTAGATAATAAGTCTTCTTCTGTCTAGAAAACCTTTATCTTCATATTACTTCCAGCTTTGAAAGGTAACACTTTCCCAATTAATTTTTTTATTTCATAAAATCTTCTTATCTTTAATATAGGAAATATATACTTGAGTTTATTTAAGCCACCAGAGACTCAAATTTTGTTTAAAGAAGTTTATAAATAAGTAAAAAAGAGTAGTAATAATTCTTAAAGACAAGTTTTAAATTGTTTAAGAAAAATAAAAAGATTTTATTTATCAAGAAATATAAAAATTTCTTGCAAACATCTTTTTTGTATATAATTAAAAAATCATTAAAAAGTGTTTTTTAATAATTTATTAATATCAAATTTTTAATTTCTTTTTTATTCTATTGTTTTTTATATTATATATTTTATATCTCCTTTTTGAAATAATTAACAATCTATAATTATTGATAATTTTTAATTTAATTTATTTTTTTTTTTGTTATTAATTTTTAATTTAAAAAAAATATATAGAAATTTAAAACATTTTAATTTATTCTAAAAACTTGATTTATTATATTATTTAGTTATACTTTTATTCTTCTTGTTTTTTTTTTTAATTTAATTTAAATAAAATTTCTTATTTTTTTATTTTTAATATAATTATTTTTTTTTACTCTTTTATTTATTTATTTTTAAATATATATCAAATATATTTTATCTTTATATATATAACTTTTCGATTTTTTATTTAATTGATATTAATTATTTATTATTTAGCATATTGATTAATAAATATTTTAATATATATATTTAATAATTTATTTTATATATAATATATTAAAAAAGTTTCTAAATAAATTTTTATTTTATTTTATTTATTTATTTATTTTTTTGTAATATTCATAATTAAACTAAATTATTATTATTATTTTTTTTAATACATATCACATTGTCTATTTTATTGAGTTTATATATAAAAACATATTACTTTATCAAGTAAAGGTTATATTATAGACATTTTTCCATGTGTCTAGTATACATGGTTACAATAAAACCAATTGTTACCTGGGTTGATAGGTACCTGCTACCAATGGTAACAGGCTCGGCCTTTGAAACCCTTGTGGTATATTGTCCTTGTTGGAAACTAATGTACCTAGGTACTATTAGTATGTTTCTTGTAAATTTCGAGAATGTTGTGGGTTTCGTTAAAAATATTGTGTATAAGTTCTGGGGGGTATGCTTCTATCTTGTTGGATGTAATATCTTTATATTCTAGTTTATTTAGATATGATTTATTGTACTTCTCATTTTTGGCCAGTTGATATTCCTTGTAATTTCTCACAATAGTGCAGGTGCTCATACCTGTGATCCATATGTTATATGTCCAGAATTTAATAATATTGCAGATGCTAATGATAGTTTCTGTTATTTTGTTGATTTTGATATATTTGCCAATAATCTTTAGAATAGTTTTGCTAATGCCTTCTGAGATAATCTTGTTTCACATATTGTTTGCTGCTATATTTAAGGTGAGTTTCTATTTGATATCATGATCAATATTATTATTGATTTTTGCTTTTTGTCTCTTGATATATGGTATTTAATGTGACTTGTTCTATATCAATACCATGGAAGGAACATCTGAAGGGATGAATATTATTTTCTGTATTTAGACACGCAAAGTATATGTTAGATTTGTATATGTCTGATCTTCTGGTATAGAGCTTATTTATTGTAAGGAGCTTTTTATTCTATAGTTTTAGTATAAAGCTTCTTTGTGAATAATCCCATGAGTCTGTTTTGTTGAAATTAATGACTGATGGGTAGAGCCTCTAACTCATTTCTTTTCAATCTATGTTTCTACCTATTGTTTGGAGAGATCTTTATTTCTGTCTAGCATGATCCATTGATATATTAACTGCATTTGCCATATACACTTGAAAGCCTTTTGGATGGTTGTAATAATTTCTGTTTAGTTTTTATAGTGGAAGGTAAGAATCCTGTCATTAAAGATAATATTCATTAACTGGTCTTAAGAATTGGTCACATTGTTATTATTGTGATGTTTCACCAATTTATTTGCTTCAAAGAATGGGTAGGTGGTGAAGTGATTCTATTTATTTGTTTTGAATCAGATAATCAGGATTTGGTGATGTGCTACTATTATACTGAAATTGCTGATAAGCCTTAGTTCCTTGATTTTTTTAATATTGTTTTTAGAGTATACATTGTATTCTATTATAAGGAATGGTGGGTCAGTTTCAATTGTGAGAGATCTTTTTGATCCACTTATGGCTAAGACTATTGTTATAACTAAAATCTCAGCTCTGTATGTTGACAGTTGTCTTTCCAGTTATAGTCCTATTGAAGTTATACTTGTTTGATTATCACTAATGTTTATGCCTATTTCATATATGTTAGGACTATATTCAAGGTTATAGACTCTGTCTATATAAGTGTAGAGGCTATTAATATCTTTGACTTTACAATATACTGTAATGAGTTCTTGTTTGGTTGAGAGACATAGATTGATAATTTGAAAGAGATCTTGTAATATGTATAGAGTACTATCAATTTCTAGTCAATCAAAAACTTGATTGGGCTCTGTGAAGAATTGTCCAATACTATTGGGTAACATTTGTATCCTTTGCTTTAAGGTGAAGTCTGATAAGCTGTGTAATTTTGTGATATTAATTACAGGTAAAGATGGGTTCCTAAAGGGGGAGGTAGAGACATAAGTCAAATGTCCCTTACTAGGAAACATTAAAATTTTTAAATTAATAACTATAAAAAAACTACCCACAATTGTTCTCCATATTCAAATCATTGATTTATAGCATTTCCTGATTTTTGTCCCTATTGAAGTAAAGAGTTATGAATTTTGTTCCTCAAAAAAGGACATAAGTGATCTGCAAAATTTTATATACTAAATACTTTAGGGATCCATCATTAATTACAGGAATCCTAAAGACGTTGGCTTTTAGTATTTCTATATAGCAGATTTTATCTTTGTTATCTATGATATTGGAGGTGTCATAATTGGAACAGGTATTTACTGGAGAGTTGTTTGTCATGGTGTAGTGTCTAACTTTGATTGTATCATGTTTTTTACTTATACATTTGTCTAGAATTTGTTGATGTTTAAACTGCGTAATGTACCAGGAGTGTTGTGTTTGTTTTGGATTGTTTAGCTCAATCTGGATTAGTGGATTTAGGAATGAAGCAGTGAAGATGCTTTGTAGGAAGAATGTTATTTGTTGTTGGAGATATAAAAACCATGTTGACTCTTTTTTCTTAATTATTTTATTATATAATGCCTCAATCTGCTGTCGATCTAATGGTTTAGTCATATATAAACTAATTAGTTGTTCAATCCAGAAAAGCTGGTGAGATCTGAGAGCTGCCCTATATTTTATATACCAGTTATGTTTGATGAAATCTTCTATAGAATGTAGGTTCTGGGAATTGTTGCACTCCATGGTGAATCTGTTGATATTCATATTGTGTCTCTGAATGTTCTATAGGTAGCCATATAAGAAATTGGCCTTGCTTTTGAAGATATGTGTGCAGGTGTTTAAGATGTCTTTTTTTTGCCATGTGAGTCATTAAAGTTTATAAATACTGCTGTACATGATATTGCTAACTATGTTTAAGTTGAAAAAAAGTTGTTGTATGTCACTGATGTATTTTTGTAGCTATCTAGTTTGTATTTCCATGATGTCATATTGATTGTCAAGATGGATCATTGTGTTGGGTGCTAAACGGGCCAGACTGATCCATTATCTAAAGCTATATATGATTTTTTTGTCAATCTGCACATATTCTTCTTATGAGAGAACTAGATTTTATAAGAGATATTCTATGGTAAGAAAAATTACGTAATTTATAATATATCAGTGCATTTTATCTATAATTTGTTTTTTGGCAAGTAATGATGGGTCCCTAAAGTATTTAGCATATAAAATTTCGCAGATCACTTATGTCCCTTTTTGAGGGACAAAATTCATAGCTTTTCACTTTAATAGGGACAAAAGTCAAGAAATGCTATAAATCAATGATTTAGATAATGGAGAACAATTGTGGGTAGTTTTTTTATAGTTATTAATTTAAAAATTTTAATTTTTCCTAGTGAGGGACATTTGACTTATGTCCCTGCCTCCCCCTTTAGGAACCCATCTTTACTGGCAAGTGTGTTATATAAAGAGGTTGTCTTGGACATAATCAAATTTCATTGATGCTTCTTATCAGCTTTGGCTTTATGCTATATGCCTAGGACTCTAATGACTGTTGTTGGATTTGCTGGTATTATTTTGAAGTTGTTGATATGGATATTGTTTTGGGATGCATTGAGTAATAACAATTCAGATTTGTGTGAATTGACTGTAATATCATTTAGGTTATAAAAAGAGATGCTAATATTAATGATATCTAAAAGATTCTTTTTATCCTGAGTAATAAAGGTGATGTTATTCATGTATGCCATGATTGATATGTTTATGTTAGGGAGAACAAGATTACTTTATATAGGCATGTGACATTGTAGCTGATATCCTTTCATGTTGTTGATAATGGAAATGAGTGGGTCATAGTATATGTATCAAAGTAAGGGAATATTGAGTTACTTTGATCAATACTTTCTTCAATTAAGTATAGGTTTGTATTACCGACATATGTGATGATAGTGTTCTGTCAATTGTGGAAACAATTTTTGATTAGGTTGATTGTTTGAAATGGGATTTTGATTCGATGCATTGAGGTTACTAATCTTTTTATGTTAACTGTATCATAGGCTTTGCTTATATCTTAAAAAAATATAAAACAAGACCTTTGTATATTTTTTGCATTCTCCAGCACTTAATTTATTATTGTAATGGATTCCCTGATACTATGTTCAAGAAGTGTAACCCAGTTGTGTGGGGATAGGATGTGGTTGTTTGTGAGGACTTTCACCAACCTGTTTGTAAGGATCTTTGTAAATAGTTTCTTAATTGATTTTAGAAGAGTTATAGGTTGTGTGATATTGATGTTATTGTATCATTTCTTTGGTTTAGGAATGGGATATATTGTACCCTTTTTTCATTCCTTTGAAACTATTTCTTTGTTAATGAGTTTATTAAAGAAATTGTAATAAGTTCTAGAAAATCCTTGCTTATATGTTTGTATACTATATAGGGTATTTGTGAGGAGTCTGGAGCAGATTTGTTGCTAGTTTTGTTGAGGCATCTGATGAGTTCAGTGAGTATTATAGGAAGGTTAACTTTCTTATACCAGCTGGATCAATATTTTCTTTGGGTTTGTATTCTTGTTGCCAGATAGTTCTTCTGTATTCATGCAGCTGATGCTATTTGATCCATTCTTTGAATTGCAATCGAACTTCTTTTTTAATTTCTAGTGGGTTAGTAATAAGGTGCTTTTCAGTAAATACATTATTAATTAGTTTACTGGTAATAATACTTTTCTTGAGTGAGCCAAGTATGGAGCAAATCATTTGTTTTTTATTTTGGTTAAACCAAGTGTTGCAGAGTTCTTTTCACTTTTTTATGTCAGTTATGGTTTTTTCTTTGATTAATTTTTTCATAGCAAATCTTTTAATCTTTATGAACATGTTTATTTCCAATATAATAGATTAGTTGTTATAGTTAAGAATTCATACTGGCAGTAGAATTCTGGCAGAGATAGCTTTGTAAAGTGTATCACTTTTACTTGGGCAGTATTTGTCTGACTTTTTTTTATGAAGGATCAGTTGTCTTTTGTATTCATTCAGTTATAATAGGAGAAGTGGTTTGTGAATAACTGGTCTCTTCTTGCAATTCTTTTATCTTTTCTTGAATTTTTGAATATGTTTGTTTGTGACTTTAAGGATTATATCATGAAGGGTATTTCATGTCCAGTCGATGTCTAGATTGTCCTGTGATAATTCAGATGATAAGTGATCTTTGAAAGAGTCTAATTTATTTGTAAAAACTAACTATTGTTCCTCTGATATGGCTAACCAGGCAAAACATATATCATTAAGTAGGTGACGCAAGCATTTTGTGGAAAGCTCGAGCTCCCAAGTTTTTATATATGTGACCTGGATTCTATGGTCTGTGCTGATGCTATTGTTGTCTATTATATATGAATCGATAAAACTTTAGGAAGGTTTAGAGCTACACCAAATCATTTCAATATGGCTGACTATATGGATTGTATTGGATGTCTTAGATCAAGTATATTCTTTATTATGGAATTGTAATATCAAAAAGTGTCAAATAATTTAAGTTCTTCTAATTTTTGAAAAAAGGGGTTGGGGATATGTTTGATTATCTTTCTGTTGCTAAAGATTCTATCTATATTTGATAGGGGGCATGAGTTGAAGTTCCTGCCTAGTATGATGTGCCAATTTTTATGATTGTGTTGTTTTATCCAAGAGATGATTTGTTTTTATGTTTCATTTCTTTTATTACCTGGCTTCGTAGATAAGTATGCACCTATTATTCTGCAAAATCTCTTATTTAAGAAGGCTAGATTGATACAGATGAGTCTTTACAGTTTTTTTTCTACATGAATGACTCTGTCTATGATATTCTTTCTAATAATAATGCTGATATCCATATTATCATTGTTGTATCACCAACTGGTGAATCTTTTATTTTTCCAGTATTGAGTTTCATTGGCTTTTCCTTTTGTTTCTATTGATATAATGATATCACATGCTTCTTTTTTTCATGTTTTCATTCAGAGTGTTCTTTTTATTGGATCATTTAGTTCTTGGCAATTGTATATAGCAATGGTTCAAAAAGGTTTAGAGGGGAGGTTTTGTATATCGTTATCTTGTTTTTTTGAAATAGAAGAGTTTTTTATATGTGTGTATTGATGAGTATTGTATGTGATTGGGTTGGTATGGTGAAGTAAGTAGTCTTGTTTTGTTGTCTTATTATTTTTGTTGTATAAAGTGCATAATTGTAAGTGAGAGGAAATATCATTTAATTGATTGTTGCTTATTGTGTTACCCATGATTATTATCATATAATAAATGGTATGGTTAAGGTTTCTGGAAGAATGTTTGCCATAGTAAATATTAAGACATTTATAGTTTGATTCATGTTTCCAATCAAATTATAAAGCTGCCATTATTGATATTGAATATCATTTATGTTTGTTAGATGTGAAGAATTCAATTCTATGTATGTGGTTTCCTGGTTATAGTTCTCTTCCATTATTTCTGCACTATTATAGCAATATTGCTCCAAGTTATAGATTCTTTCATCAAGATTGTTGATGGCTTCCTTTATTGATTTTAGTTTGGCTTGAATTGTTGAGAGCATATTCATTATGTCCTGGTTGGGATCATAGTAAGGGTTTGGCTGATATTGTTGCTAAGTTCTGTGTTTAACAGCTGATGCATAGGAATCAGGGTGATTGAAGGTTTTTTCAGTTGTGAGTTGTATAAGTTTATGGATTTTAAATGAGCCAGCTGTCTAAAGTAATTGTAAAGTTTTCCAAATCTCTCTGCTTGCTTATGATTGTATTCTTTCTATTGTTCCTTACATTCCTTGATAGTATAGTTGGTAATGAGATATTGAGAGTTGTCGCATATGGTACAAAGTTTGATTTGAATAGTTTTGGTCTTGATGGTGGTCTCCTTCAGACTAAATTGTTGTTTCAAGGCTATATAGAAAGTTTCATCTTTAAAGCTGATAATGACATATTTTCTAAGTTTGTATAACATAAAACAGGGAATGTAACATGTCTTTGCCTATAATTTTTGATAAATATGTCTCAGATTAAAAGCTGTTATATTAGATGAAAGGTTTGTAAGTTTAAGGGAATGCTTGCTCCTGTTTTTCATCTAATCTAAATCCCAATAGGCATAAAAAATTCTGATCGAGTCAGCTTTGATAAAGATGCTCCATTTGGAGAGTAGTTTGGTCTTGTCTTCCTATTGTGCGAATGTGATTGTAACAGTCTGTCACATTTGTTGAGTCATCATCTTGATGTTAGTGATTTGTCTGAATTTAACAAAGGTTTGTTGCATATCTATGAGTCTGGTGTTTAGGAAAATGTTTCAAGCCCTGATATTATTTTTTTTATTTAGCTTATTGATCATTTTTTGTATGTGAGTTAATCTACTGTTGTCAGTTTCTGATAAGGTTACATTGCTTGCATTGTCTGCAACCTGTTGATTCCCAAAAATGGTGATAATGTGATCATTTTCATTGATGCATTCATATTGGATGAGAAAAAACCCTTTGAGAAGTTGAGTGTCTTAGTGACATAGGTTATTTTTTGATGAATTGTCTATCCTGATAGTTTTTTGACTTTGATATCCAATTTGATTCATTCTCTGTCATATCATGTCTAATAGTTGAAAGGAGATCTTGGCCAAGGTTTGGTACCTGAGAGTTGTGCATGGGTTTTTTTGCCTTTGCCTTTGTTCTTATTGATTTCCTGCCAAGTGTGTAAGTTATCTTCGGGTATTTCATTGCAGTCCATCTCTATGTCTGGGTTATCTATTCTGACCATGGAATGGAAGGTACTAGTGGTTTCCTTCAGTGCATTTGTATTGAGAGTTCCTTCCTGACTTTGTTTGAGTTCAACTTGTTTGCTTTATGTGTTGCTTGCCTGGTTGAGTACATAGTTTTCTAATACAGTATTCTTATTTACCTGTTTGTTTTTTTCAAGGTTGTTGTCTGTACTGGTGAATATTTGTTGGGCTGAGAATGGATTGTGGATGGTTTTCAATTTTTTTGTTATTGCTAGGTTTCTTGTCTGAAGTGGATGTTTTCTTATCTACTATGGGATTGCTGTACCCTTGCTTAGCTTCTTGATATTGTAGTTTGACCTACTATTGATATATTGCAATTGTTTGGATCTTTTTATCTTGTTTTGCTCTTTCATTGTACCTGATATGTTGCTATGCCATGGATGAATAGAAAAGAGTTTTAAATAAAATTATGATTTATCAATCAATTAAAAATATAAATATATTTTTATTTAAACATTATAATACATATTAAACTAAATATTTTTAATCAAATCTAAATAACTTATTATTATTAATTTTTTTTTTTTAATTTGCAATTATGCTACAATAACATGTCTTTATTGAGATATTAAAAAATACTATAATGTTTATAAACTTTCACAAAGTAAATAACTCATTATTATATATTATTAGTTAAAGGACTATATTACTTAAAAAATAAAAAGTCTACTAAGCTAGTTTGAACTAAACAAAACTAAGTCTGAACTAAATATTCTAAGTCAAATTTAAAGAATAATATTATACTCTTCAATAGTTTTGTTAAGATCATTAACAAGATCATTAACTATTAGAATCATTACTAATAGTTTATTACTATCAATTATCCTTAAAAATAATAAATTGTTAAAGTATAATACTGGAAAGGGGAAAAAAAGAAAATATAATTCAAAGCCCTTCAAAAGATTCTTGTTTTATTTCACAGTTTCCTCTTGAAAGGGGTTTTTCTAATTAGGATATTCTCTAAGCTTTATAATATTTGAAAAACTTAACTATTCCTAAAAATGACTTCAAGAAGAATATTTGAAAAACTTATCCTTCCATTAATATATAAATTTATTTAATATTACTAGAGTCAACACCATATTAGGAAAGTGTTTGCATGATTAAAATAAAAAAATCTTTTCAAGAACTTTATCTGATTAAAATAGAAACTTGAAGATTTCAAGTAAACTTTTTTACTATCTAATGAACTTAATAAGATATAGAAGTTGAATTTTCTTTTTTCTTATTTGATACTCACTTTTTGATATTATAATTGTTTCCTAAAGATTAAATATATACAATTGGAGTAGACACTTTTTCTAAAACTTTCTTATTTATATTAATAATGATATGTTGAGATGTATAAGTGTAATAAATAGAAGCTTATTTATATTTCAAAAACTGATATATTTTATATTAGCTAATTACTTTTGGTGAAAATTTATACTATTTAAAATTTAGAATCAAACTAAGGTAGACAAAATTTTCTAGAAAACTATGTAAATAAAAGTTCTAAGAGAGTCAAGATAGTTAAAAAGAAATAAAAAATTCTTTTTATTGTAAAAAATCTTTATAAATTCCTTGTTTAAAAGATTAGAAAGGTCTTCAAATACTTTACAATCAGTTTTTATTTTTTTTGAAAACTTTCTTGCCATTGATATTAAAGGTGTTACTTTACTTTTCTTGATTACTAGAAGTCAAGTTTTTGAATAAAGGGATTTTTAGACAATAGTAATAAGTAAAAGCAACTTTTGAATTTAAAAAAAAAAACTCTTTCCACTGATCCTCAAAATTTCAGAAAATTTCCTTTTATAGTAATTTTCTAAAGAAAAACTCTTTTTACAAAAAACAATCTCAAGAAGAGATAACAATAGCAACAACTCCTCCCCCTTTACAATATACACTTGACTCTTGATAACAAGAAAAAGACTACGCTAGTTAATAACAATATTCTTATATGCTTGTTTTGCTTAAGGAAGAAGAGAAAGCAAGGACAAACTAATTCACAGTAGGCTTTTTGAGATCTAACATCAACTTCACAGAGCTCTTAGCCAGGCCAGTGCAGGTTAACACCTTTCTAGGCACTAAGAGAGGTTCCAGATCAATAATTCAAACTGATAAATCAGTTCAAAGTCAGGGCTCCAAAAACCTAGAAGGACGTCCAGATCTCTTGGGTCAAACAGTAAAGATCAATAGTAAACAGTCACAACAACTGATCTATCAAACTCATATTATGCAAACATAAATACGTAAAAGTGAATATAATTTAATCGTGATAAAACAACAACTCAAGACACGTCAATACATCACAAAGAAGTAAGATGTGTCAATCAGACCATATCAAGAGCAATAAACAAGTAATCCATGTGTAGATAAATAGGATCAGCATTACAATTGAAACACATGAAGAGACAGTATACTAATACTGATTATCCAATTACATAATTCAAAATAGTATTGTATTTACAAATCAGCATGAATAAAAACAACAAAACACCAAAACAATCTGATACATGTAATAGTTTTTCTACCTCACTTAACAATATAACACAAAAAGAGCAAAATATTATTAGAATTTTGAAACAACGTGAGCAAGAAATTCTTAGAGTACTTGGAAATGTCACTACCAGATATGATCGTCAACAAGAGCTATAGGAAACAAAAATACTACAATATAAGCTAGGACATACACTAGGAGACCAACCACAAATCCCAATAGGAACAATCCATGTGACCTCAATACTAGACAACACCTTAGCCACTCTATTAAATATAGATCCTGAAATCTTGGCGAAAGAGCAAATATTAAAAAAATATATTCTTAATTTGTAGGAAAAGAGTCAAGGCAAGAAACAAGACCTCGAAACTCCTATACTTGAAGATAAGGTGTGTAATATTTTAACAATCAAGGCAGAAAACCATACCGCAAGTCATGTGATGAAAGAACCCAGGGAAACAGATAATATCCTGATGGATATTCAATCAACTCCTATAGAAACAGAGGAAATCCTATCAATTGAAGAAGTTGAAATGAAAGATCAGAATATATTAGAACCAATAGAAACAGCAGCAATTAAGGAAACAGTTCAAGGAACCTATATTACAGAAAACATTTCTTACAATATACACAACAGAATATGAGGTTCCACGGTCAATCCCTATTTCATCAAACAAACAGGTACAATTAAATTGAGAGTGCTTCAAGCTATATTATCAGGAGACAACAAAGAAGAAGAAATTAAATATCTCAAAGGAACTCTAGATATCCCCAAGAAACAAAATCCCTTTAAGACTGAGTTCATTAATAGTAATCATTGGATTACTTTTGGTATTGATGAAAAAAAGGATGCAGTATGATGTATAGAATCAATTAATAAATAAGAAGAAGAAAACTTCTCCATCAAGAGAATGGATCACGACAGAAACACATATATAGCCTTTCAGAAATATACTCAGAATAAAAGATTCTTCAAGCCAGAAAGCTTTCCTTCAACAAAAAATAGATCAAAGTATATTACATTGGTGGATACAGAATACAAATATAATAAACAATCAATTAGGAAGGTGATGAAAGAATATGGAGAAATAGTCAATATTCATGAATATTATATGGCTTTTCACCAAAAAAGATTTAGAATTCACCTCTTCATATATCGTGAGCATGCCAAATTGAAACAACATTGGGTACTCAAGATTAAAGCCAATCAAGTAAGGTCGGTAATAGCCCAAAAAGAACTAAATGATCAAGAAGTAACCCAAATACTTAAAGAAAGAAAGTGTCACTCCTTAAAACTGTATGGAGTGAAGGAAAAATCTAAAGAACTGATTTCTGAATTACTCAGTCATATAAAAGCAAAAGCCTCTTATATACCAAGGAATAAGATTACTCTAATACCAGAAGATTATGCAGTAATATACTTTGAGA
>CAJVPT010004748.1:0-13021 GCA_910592055.1 Acaulospora colombiana | reverse complement strand
AAAATGCTTCATATCCTTCAAAGAACCTCTGCTAGAAATCTCTTCTTATTAGGAGTCAACCCTTCTAGGATATCCTTCTTCTTCCTAACCATTTAAGGAACTTATTTATCTGTACTTTTTATTATTTTCTTATAATAATCTGAGATACTTATCACCTACTCAGATCCAGTATCTTGCTTAATGCTTCCTTTCTTTCAGTCTTGATTTTGTATCAATCCATATAAAAGAAGACAACTAATAGTGGAACTCAGGTTTTTATATGGTTTTTCAATCTTGTTTAGTAACTTCCAATATCTTTCAGCAGCCATATCTAGTCAAAAAAATTTTACTGATATTCATCTTAATTGTAATATCATTATACAATATCTGGAAAATACATTTTTAATCCTAGAGAAGGATAATGTTTTATATTCCTTTACTTTTTGGTCTTACAGCCTGACCAGTAGTGTTCACAATTTTGATCTGAATTCAACTGATCAGTTAATTGGATATGAATCGAATTGAATCAAATTTTAAAATTTTTAATCTGATCGAATTAAGATCAAATTGAATTTTAAATTTACAAAATTATTAGATTCAAATTGGATTCAGATCAAATCTGATCAGATTCAAATCAGATTTAGATCAAATCTAATATATTCAAATCAGATATGTACTAGTCCACATAAATTGTTATATAATTATTTAATTTTATTTAAATCGAACTATCTAGAAAATTAAAATCGAACTATAGTATCTAGGAAATTAAAATTAAACTATCTAGAAAATTAAATAGTTTTTTTTTCTTTTTAAAAAATAATATAAAAGAAAAGTTAAAAAAAATTCAATATTTGCTTTTCTTGATGATTTTTTATTATTTCTTTGAGATATTATAGATTTGCTGCTTAATTACTTTCATCATATCCTTTGCTTCTATTAATTTATTTCTTTTAAAAATGAAATATGAAAACTCATTTAATAGCACATAGTTTGCATATAATAAAAGTAGCAGTTTAACTAGCTATGACAATATCGATATTGAAAATACTAACACAAGCAATCCATCAGAATTGGCCTCATTTATCTCAACAATTTTTAGAAGTAAAGTATGGGAACACTTCATAAGAAATGCAAGTTTTAAAGAGGACAAAAAGGTTACCTGTAAATATTGCAGGATGATATATACTTATAGTAAAAACAGTACTTCTAATCTAATGAAACATCTTGAAAAAACTTACTTGACAAAATTAAATATAATAACTGGTAACACTGAAATTATCAATTTTTTTAAAATGAAAGTAATTTTAAATAATTTTTAAATTTTAAAAAAAATACCATTCATTTTATATTTATATATAGTGAACATATGACTTAACAAAGATAAAAAAAAAAGACTTGTTCAATAGATCATTATCAACTAACAACCTTTTACAGTTGTTTAAGAACTAGCTTTCCTTGCTTTTATATAAACATTAGCATCAGATACAAAAATACTATTGGCTACTTCTATTAAGATCTGTATAATAGACTTTTATTTAAATAATCAAGAAAATTTTCAAAAGATGTTGCAAGAACTAGAAAGCTATATTTCATTTACACTTGATATTTGGACATCAGTTTTAATAAAAGTATTTTTAATCATAACTACTCATTTTATTGATAAGCATTGGAGAATGTAGAGTATAACAATAGACTTTATACAACTGTGGAGTATCTATTTAAGTAAAAGTATTAAAGAAGTATTTTTATTATATTTAAAAAAATTTATGCTTCAAATGAAAGTAAATTTATTTATATATTTAATTTTTTTTTTTTTTTTTTTTTGATGAGCTCATACCTAACTTTATTGTTTTCCAAATTACATATATATATTGCACAAAGTATATATAGGGGTGAATATTCAGTAACTATAAAGATAATGATAAGCTAAAGCTATTTCTAAAGCTACCTTAAGGCTTATTGCCCTTTCTTTAACAAAAAAAAAACCAGCATCCCTAGAGCGTGCTGATGTCTAAAAATAATAATAAAAGAAAAAATAAAATTGGACGGTCATGTGCCATTGGGGGTGGATATCAGTTTTGTTTCTTGGCCCATGCCTGTCTTGTTCTAAACTCCCTTATAATAAGGTCTAGGGAAAGATATTTCTACTGAGTCTTTTACAGAAATAAGTTAGAGACCATGAAGGAGACTTTACAGTTTTAAGACTTATGGGGAGGGAGTAGTCAGGAAGATCCAGGTGATATATTGGTGTCCGCATGAGCGACTTGAAAGTCTTCCAGTATATCATCAATTAAACCCATTTCTATTTAAATATGGAAATACTTACCCATCTGTGCCTCTTATTTCAGATTTAATTCCTTATAAAAAGGATAGCACCTAGCCTCATAGTAGACATACCCTGCTGGTGACTGTTGGTATTAGCAATTAACAAGAATCTCCCAGATTATTCAGCCGGCTCGCATGTCACTGCTGACATTTTCGAACTCGAGTTTCGATTGGTGAAGTGGCATTAGCCTTTCAGTGGGATTTTTTGAAGATAGGACAAAAACTTCCTGGGTTACTATGCATACAAGCTTTACTATTGAGTATCTTTGATAGCTTCCTGCTTTCTCTGGTTTAGACTTTTCCGAGCAGTAGAAGTTAGGAAACCAACCTGCCATGCAATCAGGAATAGGTGGCTCTGACTTGAGAAAAGGTCAATCAAGTATCTTGTAACCTTTACCATAGTTGGACGGACCCTTTCCTTGTATCCAATGATGTGTCGGTAGCATGTCCTGTATCCACCCGCATCAACACATATGATTTATGATGGATTCCAGGTTCTTATGGAGCTGAGGAAATGCATTCAGACACGTGAGGTGACCAATAGGAGCTTGTTTATCAATCTTGTCTAACGTGTTTCGTGTCATCCAATCAGAATTAGTGAGATTCGTGCTACCTAAAATTTCAGGGTCAAGCTGGACTAGGCAAAATTCCCCAGAAAGCTGTGAAAAAGGTAGCTTTAAGAGGCCACAACCCCAGTCGAAGGGTAGAAAAATGAGTCCTTTGACTAGAATAAAATCTTTGTTATCTACACTATAGTTGAGAGGTAAGAGGTACTCCACAGTTAACCTTTTCCCTTTAAGAACTTTCTTGCTATTTGTAGTAAAGGTGGGTGCTGAACTTTGCAGGCCACAAGAGTTCAGTTTTATTTAAAGGAGGTTGTAAACAAGAGAAAGGGGAAGTGAGGAAGTTCTGAAAGAACTTTGAGTTGGTTTAAAGAGAGTAATAAGACTTTATTAGCAAGGAAGTATGAAAACTTCTTGCAAACATCTTTTTTGTGTGTGGTCAGAGGATCAGTAGAAAGAGTGTATTTATATATTTAAATTAAATATAATATAAGACTAAAATAGTTTATTTAATTTTAAAGATTCTGGAAATTATAATTGATAATACTACAAATAATGTTGTATTTGCTAAATTGATAAAAGAGTGGAGTAAAACTCAAGAAATATCTTTTAATATAACAGAAAATCATTTGCAATGTTTTACACATATTATTAATTTAAATATACAAGAAGCTTTAAATATATTAGAAGAAAATTTAAAACAAGCAAGCTTATACAGTATATACAGTATATGGTTTTTTATATTTATTAATTTATTTATATATAATTATAAAAACTGGTTGTAAAAATATGATCATCACCTTATCAACTGGAAAATTAAATGATGCTTGCAAAAATTAGCAAATAGAAACTTTAAAATCTATTTTAGATATAGAAACTCAGTGAAATTCAACATATAATATGGTTGCACATACTATATAGCTAAAAACAGTATATTTATCTCACATTATTTAATATTTATTTAATATAATTTAAACAGTTTACTGTATATTTATAAACAATTGAATACCTTATGATGTTAAGTCAAGAATTAAAAAAATATATATTTACAGATAGTGATTGGAATGTATTTGAACAAATAATGAAATTTCTTAAGTATTTTAATGAAGCAATCACAATAGTATTAGTATCAACATTCCCAATACTTTCTATTACAATTCCATTATATAATATTTTAATTGATTATTTGGAAGATACCATTGACAATGATAGGATTAATTTGAATATTAAAGAAGTAGCAAAAATATGTTAAGATAAAATTATAGAATACTATAACAAAACAAATAAAATTTATATATTGGCAGTTATTTTAAATCCACATTTTAAAATAAAATACTTTATTGAAAATAACTGGCATTAAGAAATTTTTTAGGCAAAGATCTCTAGAGATCTTTGGGCGTAAATCTCTGAAAGACTTCTGGCATCATTAAAAGTCTTCAGAGTAAAAATTATATATATAATTTCTAAAGAAAATCAAAATTTTTTTGAAAATCTCCAGAGATTATATTAAAAATTTTTAATATATTCTCCAAAGATATTAGAAGATTTTAAATATAATAAAATAAGTTTACATTAAATTATATATACAGTAAATATTATTAAAAATTTTATTACAAATATTTATTTATATTTAAAGATTATTTATTAATTATATTTTGTATTAATATTTATTCTTTTGCTAAGCTTATTGCCAAAGGATTTCTCTCCAATGATAAATTTTCAATGTTTAACACTGGATTATTTTCATTATTTTTAGTTACCTTTGGAGCTTTTAGAACTTCTATTTCACTATTATTACTTATTGGTTCGTTATCAAATCCATTTTCGTCACTAGAATCTCTTTCCACAAATCTGATTCCTTTTATAATTTTTTTCTAAAAATATATATTAGTAAATGTTTTATATTTCCAAAGACCTTTGATGAACTTCGAAGCTTACCTTATATTTCTTAATTTTTACTTTTAGAACTGCTTCATTTATAATAATTATTTCATTATGTGGATTTAGAACAGATTGATAAATTGCGATAGCAAATGTTATTTGTTCGGTGGAGGGGTCTCCTCTTGGTCAAACTTTTTCGAAAATGTATGCCATTATGCTCTGATCCTTTCCTTCCAGATGTTTGTGGAGATTATTATAGTATTCAGCTGTATTGCATGACTGCTTCCATGTCATAATTTCAGCGACCGATGCATTGGTGTTGATTATATCGAGTGAGCCTTTACCAAAAACTGAAAACATAGTGTTGTGAACTTTTGAAGCCGTAGTCCCACAGATAGATCAATATTGCTTGATGAACTATTAAATAATATTAGAGTATTAATAATTTAAAATAAATACATATAATTTATTGAACTTACTTCTTGGTGAATATGCTTTTCATAATATGTTTTCTACCATTTTCTTGAAAGTCCTATTTAGAACTCTAAATATTCTTCTGGAAAAATTCCTCAGTTTGCTTACGAAAGTTTTCAGATTCTGTGTATATTTTTTCTTTAAACAATTCTTTTGAAATTTGGTGATTGTTTTTCTATTATATTTTCCGATTTAATTATTGATAAATATCTTAATAGCTGTTTTGCATCTGGTTTATTGCATGCCAAGTTGATATATTTCCTAATGAAATATATATTGTATATAATGAACTTTTTTCAAAAGTATCACAATTAGTTATATCTGATTATAAGATAATTGAAAGTAATTTAGAACCCAGCAGAATATAATTCTTCACAACCCTCTACCAGTCACAATTATTTTATTCTTTGTAAATTCTTTCTCTATCATTCTATAAATAAAATAATTAATAAATAATATAAAATTAAATATTTAACTTAAAATAATTTAATTACCGGATCATCTTGATAAAGAATTTCGAAATCCTTTGCAAAATCTTGAATAATTTTAAGGATCACCAAAAATATTTTTAATACAACTAATAATGGACCAGTGATACAAAAAGTATTCTACATTATTATGAGATAATACATAAATTTTAAAATAATCTAAATGCAGCTGTTTTATATTATTCATAAATTTATATCCTTGTTGAATATTTTTTGACAATAGACTAATTGATAAATTAGAATATTTATTAAAAAAAGAAGTTATTTCATTTCCTGTTGAAGTACTCAGTTTATTTTTTAAAACAAGTATCATTAAATCTGCATATGCTTTATTGAGAAATTTAGTAAAGGTTTTATCGAAAGAATTCAAAGACTCATGGCTATCTAAATGTTCTTCTAATAAATTAATATTATAAAAATCTTCATGAACAAAATTATTATTTTCAGGAAAATTTAAATTTTCTACAGAATTCTAAAAATAAATTTAACATTAATAAATAAATTGACATTGAAAAATTAAATTTAAATACCTCCGGAGATCTCTGCAATTCTTCGACAATGCTTGAAATGCTTGAAAACTTTACTGCCTTTGAATATTCATTAGATTTGCTACTAGAGTCTACTGTCAATATACATTTATTAACATGCCTTATATATGTGAAGCACCATGAAAAAGTACATTGACAGAATTGACATTTATAACTCATTGTAAAAACCTCCAGAAATCTTTAAAAATACATAGAATTAATCAATAAAGTATTGTTTAACCATGACCAATCAAAATTTTAATTTATAAATTATTGCGTCAACATTTTGATGATTACATTTTCAAAGCAAATTACTTCATTTTTTAAGCAAGCTAATAAAATTTATAACCATGAAGCCATTTTCGAATAGTGATAAAGATTTGTATATAGTCATAAAATGACATAATTTCTTGGGATTTGTGTTATATAAGTCTCTAAGGTTCTTCACAATTTCCTGAATGTCAAATAAAAGACAAGAAATGTGTAACATGATTCAAAACATTATTTCAGGTAAAACTTCTGGTGAAAAAGAAAAATATAATATAAGTTCTTCGCGGGCTTCCAAACTTACATTAAGTTCTTCGAAGTCTCATGGTTATATTAAAACTCCAAGAAAAATGTCTTCGCTCGATATAGATAATGACATTCTCCACAAGCATCCACGAATCTCCGGAATTATTCACGAAACTGCGTCACACCTGGTTTGGATGTATGAAGGAACTTTAGGTATATTAAAAAAATATAGCACATATATAAATAAATAATAACTATTTGTTTAGATCATGATAGGTTTCTTGAGAAAATTTTGAAGTTCACTAAAGCCCTCTATAAGAAAATTGATCAGTTGCTAGAATGGCAAAAAAGTGTAGAGGATAAGGTCATCCGCCTCGAAAATGAAATTTATGCAAGTACATATTTAATTACTGAACAAGAATTTATTGACGTAAGTTATAAGTTAAAGATCTTTGGAGAACTTCAATAATATATTTGATATTTTATTAGAAGGCAGTTAAGGGAATTGCAAAAGAATTGTTTAAAGAAAAAATATACGTGAAATTTGAAGACTTTCGCAAGAAAATCGAGGAATTTTTCCAGAGAGAACATTTAGAGTTTTATGAAGGACTTTCAAGAAAATGATGGAAAACATATTATGAAAAGCAAATTCGCTAAGCAGTAAGTTCAATAAATTATATGTATTTATTTTAAATTATTAAAGTTCTAATTTTATTTAATAGCTCATCAAGCAATACAGATCTAGCCGTGGAACTACAGCTTCGAAGGTTCGCAATACCATGTTTTCAGTTTTTGGTAAAGAATCACTTGATATAATCAATACCAGTGCATTAGCTGCTGAAATTATGACATGGAAGCAGTCACGTAAGACAGTTGAATGTTACAATAATCTTTACAAACTTTTGGAAGGGGAGGATCAGAGCATAATGGTACACATTCGTGAAAAAGTTTGGCCAAGAGGAGACCCCTCTATTGAACAAATGACATTTGCTATCGCAATTTGTCAATCTGTTCTAAATCTGCATAACAAAATAATTACTATAAATGAAGTGATCCTAAAAGTAAAAATTAAGAAATATAAAGTAAGCTTTAAAGGTCTTCGAAGGTATTTGGAAAAGTAAAATATTTACTAATATATATTTTTAGAAAAAAATTATAAGAAGAATCAGATTCGCAGAATGAGATTCTAGTAATGAAGATAGATCTGATGACGAATTAATGAGTGATAATAGTGAAATAAAAGTTCTAAAACCTCCGAAGGTAACTGAAAATAATGAAAATAATCTGGTATTAAACGATGAAAATTTATCATTGGAGAGAAATCCTTCAGCAATGAGCTTAACAAAAGAATAAATATGTAATGCAAAAAATAATATTTAAATATAAATAAATATTTGTAATAAATTTTTAATAATATTTATATATAATTTAATGTAAACATATTTTATTATATTTAAAAATCTTTGAAAATCTCTGGAGATTATATTAAAAATTTTTTAATATAATCTTTGAAAATGTTCGAAAATTTTTTTGATTATCTCTAGAAATTATATATATAACTTTTACTCTAGAAACTTCTAACAACACTGGAAATCCTCCGGAGATCTTCACCTAAAAAATTTCCTGATGTCGACTAGTAAAAGTTAGTTATTTTTTGTTGCCAATTTGTTAAAAGCAACTTTACATAATAGTTCTTCAAAGGTTTTTCATAACTTGTTTGTCTAATTCTCTCTTTAATCTTGTATAGGTTCTTCTTGAAGCAAAAGTTCAAGCAATGTCTTAAATTTATAATTTAAACTTTTATAAAAGACTTGCCATTATATAAAAAATATTCTTTTTATATCAATTTGTCTTTGCGTATCTATAGTAGGTTTTGTAATTTTGCTTCTTGTAAAAAGATCTTTGTTATATAAGGCTATTAAAAACATAGTGTAATTACTTCCAGTAATATTTCTCATATCTTGATTGTCAAAACAGAATAGCAGATAACTTGTTAAGCTATATTAAATTCAAATATAGTCTATTCTACTACTGCTTGTTGAATCTCATTTTGTTAGAGTTTTTTCTTTGCCTTCTTATATAGCTTGCATATTTATAAAATCCCATTCATAAAAAAAGGTGAATAAAGGAATTTTAGGACATCATGATAATCTGAACTTTGCTTTTGAGGATAATCATTTATCTTCTGATAGGCTGTATATTATATTGAAGTCTCCAATCACTATTGTATAATAGTCTTGTTCATGTTTTCTTTTAATAAGGCTAATTACTTTTTTTTGTACCATCTTGTATTTTTGTTTGTCTGATAGAATATAAATCTGTATAATACATATTTTCTTCCTTTTCATAAGCATCTTTGCAACAATAATATATTCTTCTTCTTTTTCTATTGATATGACTTTTTTTTCAAAATTATTTCTGATTAGAAGATTGATACCTGTTCCAAAAGATGTGTCTTTGTTGGTACTATAAAAATGTTTAAAGGTTTTCTAGTTATTGAAAGCCTATTGTATATTGGCCTAGGTTAGTTTTGTTTTATACAACCCCAGTATTTCTATCCCATGTTCTAAAATTTCTTCAATAAGACTTTGTTGATTTGTCTTATCTGTAATATCTTAATGTTATGTGTATCTATTCTTATTACTTTTTTATGTATTTCATCTTCTTCTCTTGGTATTTTTTTTTCTGGTTTATATTTAGCTTTATAATTTAAGAATATTTCTTGCTTCTTTTGTAAAAATGCTATTATATAGTATCTGGATTTTTATTATTTTTTATTATATTATTTTTATTTATAAATCATTTCATGTCTATGTTATTACATTTTAATAAGGATAAACTATACTTGATTAGTATGGAGAACTAATATATCTTTTGAAGTGATTTGCTCCTCTATTATCTTGTCTTGATCTTTTAAAAACTATTCATTCTTATAGCATATTTATTCTATCATATAATTTTTCTAAATTAGCTAGAATCTTTTTAAAAGGTCTTGCATACTTTCTACATCTGTTCTCTTCTCTTTTTCTAAGTATTTATAATTGTTGCTTCAATAATTTTGTATTGGTTTCTTGTTACTTCCTATTTCTGGATATCTATTAACTTGATTTTTTTCTTATTTCTTTCTACTATTATATAGTTGTTTAATTTGTTTTTGATTGTGGAAACAATAGTGTCTTGTAGAACTAGAAGCTAAGTTTGTGAATTCATTATCTGATTATAAGTCTGATATTGGCTTCTTATCTATTTCTATTTTATTATATCTACTTTTTGTACTAAATTTTTTGATTCCTTTTTTAGATTTTGTTTTTCAGGCTTAAAGATGTATTTAATATTCCAGGAAAGACACAACCTTTGTAAGAAAATATATTGTCTGCATGCATTATCTCAGTCTTCTTGTATTTCAAAGTAAACTACTGTAAAGTTTCATTTCTTAAAAATATAGGGATTTTTTGATATATAATATGTTTTGGCTTGAATATTATTTAGGACTCTGGCAACCAAGCTAGTATATATTTTATTGATATCCAATAATCTAGCTAAATAGTTATTTCTTTTTATTAATATATTATTAATTTTATTATTATTAAGTTCAGATTTAAAAAATATAGCTTTTGACATTTCTATATCAATTAAAGTTATCCATTTTGTTTCTGGATTGAAACTAAGATATTTGTGCCATTTTATATAAGCTTTCACATGAGCTTTGTATTTATTTATAAATATAGATATTTTGAATTTCTCTATATCTTTTTAGATATGTAAATATAAAGTGTTTATTGATTTTTTGATTTATATCTACTAGACACACATATCATATGATAGTGTTTTTTTCAGTTATAAATTTTTGAAAAACTTTTTTGTTCAGATTTTTCTCTATTTTTTGTAAATTGTGAATGGCCTATAGAATTATATTTTGAATAGTAAAGTTGTCTTCTTTTTTATTTGTTTCTTTTATATACTTGTGAATATTTTTTTTCTATTGTACCCAGAAGACTAGCTATTTATTTTTATTAATAAATTCTTTTTTTAAAAGACTTTTTTCTTTTTGTAGAAGTTTATGAATATTTCTCAAATATATCTTGGTTTTATTTTCTATTTTTTCAGGAATATTAGCTATCATTGCATTCAATCTATAAGTTTCTTTTCTTTTTATAAAATATAGATTTGTTGGTGAAACTATATCTCTATTTCTAATAATATAAAAACTATATTTACTAATGCAATGACTTTTTATTTTTTCTTAAAACTTTTGTAATTTCATCTCTACTACTTCTTGAATATATGTTACTATAATTTTATTATATATTATTGATTTAGTATCTAATTGCTTAACAATTTCTATTGGTTGATATTTAGATTTGTAGAAGTTTTCAAGATTATTAATAATCACTAGAAATCTATCTTCTATATAGAATTGTAAAAGATCTTCTTCATTTTCTTTTCAAGTTGTCAAAAATATAAGATATATTATATTAAGATTTGTTTCTTGTGAAAGGTTGTTTTACTATTTATAGTATTTTGGCAATAATACTATTTATAATAGTATATATTTCTAATACTATTGCAACTTCTTCTTTGAATTCAATTTCTCTTTGTTGCAACAATTGCTAGGAGGTTTACAGTTTTGAGTATTTGTTATGTGTTTTTAAAAGTTTAACTAATATATCTACTATATTCTCTTCTTTTTTACCTACTATCTGTAGTATGCATTAAACCCTGTTCATGTTTATTATTATATAATATATTATATCATATGTGTTGAATATAATAAGTTCTATATTATTATATAACTATTGTTTTGCTTAATTGTAGTAATATTACATATTAATTATATTTACTTATTTATCAATAATATATTTTTAGAATGCAGATAAACTTATAATATTGTTAACAAAATATATCTGTTTTGAATAGGAATCAATTAACTTGTTTTAACAATAAGTTGTACATATTTAAGTAACTTGTTTCCTTTATATGTTTATGTTTGTATAATAGAATTTAAGATAGATTTTATTGTTTTGATGTTAAGACTATTTTGTTTTTAGGAGTTTTTATATCCTTTTAGACCTTGAAGTGATTGAAGCAACTTGATTTATCAAGTAAACTTAGTTGCTTTTAAGATTTTTTGTAGTGTCAAAAAAGGTAATAATCTGCACTAATTTGACTATATGCTATATGAAGTTAATTTTTTTTTAAATGTCATGTATTAGTCAGTTTATTTAATTATTAAGTTTGGGTATAGGAATAATACAAGCAATTTGTAAAACTATATATCCTATACTACTACAAAAAACAATTTGTCACATAAGACCTACTTCGACTAATAATAAAATACTCAAGATAACCTAATGTATATAAAGTTCCATTAATATATCCTATTAGTAGAAGAGGTGAGAAAGAAAAAATGAGAAGAGAGAATATGTGAACTGAATTATTTATAGATAGTGTGTTATCAAAGATTAAAGCATTAAAAAATCTTTCAGTAAAAAATACTAAAAAAGCATATTTGTTTTATCTTGAGACTTGAAAGTTATGACAGTTGTGTTGTGTAAGCAAATATTGTATGTATTCTTGTCAAAACTTTTCAATAGTTTTGCTTCAAAATAAGAAGGTTAGATTTTGAGAGCTTATTACTTTGCAGCTTATATGGGGAAGAAGATTTGACAGAGTGTATATAAAGTGATAATACTGATAAAGTATTACTTATTATCATTTTATGATGACTTCCAGTAAAATCCATTTTCTGACTTATTGGTTTCTCAAATAGATTAGAATCATACAATATCAAGTGATGGTCATACCTACTTATTTATCTTTATTTTGGTTACTTCAATGCTATAGAAAACTCTTCTATTTACTTTGATGAACTTTATCTTCAGCCAGATTCCAATTATATATATAAGTATAATGTAGATAGATATAGAACACTATTTCCTACTATGTTAGTAACCATCACTGGAAAGAACAAATAAGAACAAAGTTCTTAAGCTTTATTAATTCAGCTCTTAGGATACAGAGGCCTAGTAAATGTCTTATGACTTTATTGAATTGGCCTTATACTGCAGGTAAAATGTACTACAAGTGAATTTATATATATAGTTGCATATATGTTCTTTTATAATCCTTTCTTTATCTGAAAAAAAATTCTTCCCATCATGGAAGATATAAATTGCATAGACAATATCAAGAGGAGTTTCTTTTCACCGCCTCTCTCACATTAAACTAACTGAACAGATAAATGACCTAAAGAATTCTTCTTTTCTGATCG
>CAJVPT010004747.1:0-13021 GCA_910592055.1 Acaulospora colombiana | reverse complement strand
CTGTTTTTTGCTAATTGGTTTCTATGTTTGTTGTACCATTCTGGGGCAGTGATTTCTTCGATTGTCGTGTCTGTTTTCCTAATAGTTGCGAGAATGTTTGTTGAACCTGTGAAGCCATGTTGACTGAGAAGGAGGATTGTGTCATGTGTGAAATCGTGTCCTTTACTTTAATCAAATATATATTATTTATGTTTTAATTAGATTATATATTTGATCTATAAACAAATTGTTTTATTCTTAAATAACATGTTTGTTTGTGTTTTGCATAATGTAATAATTATTATATATTATTATTGTGATATTTTGATACTCTTTACTATTTAGCAAAAAAGACTTGGACATCCTTCTAGGTATTACAAACCTTAAGTCTGAATCGATTTATTGATTTGATCTATTGTTTACAAGACTTCTTTTGATATCAAGAAAGGTGTTAACCTGTATAGGTCTGATTGAGAGCTTATGAAGTTGAGATTATATCTTAAAGAGCTTACTGTAAAACAGTTTTCTTGAAATTTTCTTTCCTCTATAAAGAAAGAAAATTTATAAAACATAGTTGAAGTATACTTGTACTTTTCTACTTCTTGTTATCAGAAGATTAAATGCACTAAAAACTGATCTTGTATAGTTATTTCTTGTTATTTTACTGGTTTTGTTAAAAGTTTATCTTGAGTTGTAGTCAACTTCTTTTGTCTTTCAAGAAAATTATCAAAAAAAAAATTTTTTTTTAGAAAAATAGGAATCAGCAAAAAAAGTTTTTTTTTATACTTTTTTTAGAAATTTTATTTTATTTTTATTTTTTTTGTCTGCAACTGGTATTAGATGTGAGCATATTTATTAAGAATTTACTTAATATTAGGGATTCAAAGATTCTAGACATTGATATCAATCATCTTATACAAACTATATATTTCTATATACATGCAGATTAATGATAACTTATTGCAATATTTTTAGATGAACCTACTATTACTCAGAAAGTGGGCAGACCCAACTAGAGGCCAAATGGTCAAATACATAGTCATTAATGGTGAGACAGGCTAATCTAGCAATGAGCTTTTTATAAATTTTTATTATATTTGCTAAACTAGGCTATATAGTATGTACCTGATAGGATTAGTTTATCCTTCAATACTCTCAAAGATATTATTCACACAGATATCAAAAGAGGACACTTTACCTTCTTTGTCACCACCTGTGGCATCGAATCAACCCTATTTAACTGATTTTTATTTAAGCAGAGTACCAAATTAGAATATCCTGAGCTAGAAGGGCAGTTTGTATTATGGAGTCTGATGTGTTAGGGGAGTTGTGGGCTTTTGTGGAAGTTAGACCAGAAGCTTTTCTTTATGTAACCTTTTCTGCTTTGACCTGTTTTCAGCCCGCAATCATCAGAAAGACTAGAGGTTCTATCTTCATATAGCCTAACTAAATTTGGCAGGATTTGAATAATTGAGTATGACTTTCACAGGATAACTGATAAATCTAATCAGAAGGATATTTTTGATTTTTGATCCTTAAGTGGTATTGAACTATAGATCTTGTAATTATGACCTGGGTGCACTACCACTGTGTTATTGACCCACAGGTCTTTTTTGGAAATTTTGGTTATTTCTTTATATATAATATATATTATAAAATATATTCAATAAAGCTAAGGCTAAATTGTTAATAAAAAAAAATTTTTTTAATAAAAAATATATAACTATTTTAGAAAAATAAAATTTTATTCTTTCTACTAATTTTTTGATTATACACAAAAAAAATGTTTACAAGAAATTTTATATTTTTTGACTAATATCTTTCCTTAAACCAACTTAAAGAAACACTTCAAGAGTAATCTTTACCTTTCTTCTTTCTCTTGTAAACAATCTTTTTTAAACAAAAACCTGATTTTCAATGTCAAAAGTCATGAATACATCTTTTCTACCAATGACAAAAAAGTTCTAAAAGAAAGAAAAACTAAAGTACTACTATTTACTCATTTGCTAAAAAAATAATACAGTGCTTTTCTAGTGATGAGAGATATATCTTAAAGGCAACCACTTACTTTTTTGTCATATACTTGTTCTAAAAATACTCTTTTTTGATTTTTTTGAAGGAATTTTGCCTATCTCAGTTTGATCCTAAATTTTGAGTAATGCAAAGTTTCTCAAGCAGTAATTGAATAGCAGAAAACATATTAATAAAAAAATATAAACAAGCTCCTATTGATTACCTTATATGTCTGAATGCATTTTTTCAGTATCCATAAGAATCTAGGATTCATTATAAGTCATATGGTTCCGATGCAAATAACTACAAGATATACAGTAAATACCTATGATATCATTGATTATATAAAAAGAACAGAGCTGGATAAGGATACATTTAATAGAAAACATTGGCCCTTCACTTCTTTTATTCTACTCTAGTGAATTCAAATCAAGAAGAAAATGACCATATGGGATAGGATCTTTTTAGAAGAGTTTTGAATATTTATTACCTTTTCTTTGGAAATAAATTTACTGCCTTGTAAAACAACAAAGTATCTCTTCAGAAACAGTATTAATCAATTTCTTTTCTTTTTAAAAATTTTTTGATTAAGTGCTAGTAAAAATTAAGGCTTTATATGAATAATTTCTAACATTAGTGGTACTAGGTACTTTAAATAAATCCTTGGCATATTAGTTCACTCTTGTTAGAAATAGCAATAAGCTATTCAGTAAATTGAGACCTGAGCCATTGTTTGAGATCCAGTATAACTCAAGATTCTAGAAAGTGCCTATATATTAAATAGAAAAATAATTTATCTTGTATACTATATTCTTATCATTATTTTTATCTTTTGTTTTTATAAGTAATAATCTATACTAGATAGTTATATAATTATCTTATTCTGATTGGATTAGATATAAATAATTAATCCTTTATACTATTCATTGATTTATAAATTCTTAGAAAGTATGAGTAATTATTCATCCTAGTTGTTCCTAAATTTTTTACTTATACTAATAAAATACATAGCATATGAATATAAGGATGAACTACATCTTAAAATATAGATATATATAACCAATCATTAGAAAACAAAAAAATTATTAAAAAATCCATTTTGAAAAAAAATAAAAAACTTATTCTACTAATCCTCTTTTTTCTTAAAAATTTTCTTTTTTGATAATTTTTTTGAAAAAAGTAAACCTAATCAAATATATAAGAAAAAACAACATATTTTTTAAATGAAGCTACCAAACTTTTGCAACACATATACACAAGCTTTTTATAAACACCAAGAAAAAAGGTATATATTGTTTTGCTAATTTTTTTTTAATTCTTTTTCTTAAAATTTTTAGGAAAAAGAAAAGAGACCTGTAAATTGATTCACAGTTAAAAAAAGGAAATCAATATCAATTTCATATAGCTTATAGTTAGACCAGTACAGGTTAGCACATTTCTTAATACTACAAGAAACCCAGGAAGCAATTTAGATTACTTGATAAATCAAGTTACTTCAGTTACTCAAAGATTTAAAAGAATATTAAAGCTCCTTAAGGAAAAGACAGTCTAAACATACACAGTATACAGTACATATATAAACAATATATCTATCTTCTATCTTGTCATATGAACATGATTATATAGAAGGGAACAAGCAAAACAAGTATACATGTAAAAGTAACAAACAAAATACACATGTACACATATAACAATCGTATATAAAAATTTATAAAAACTTTTTCCACTGATCCTTTGATCACACATAAAAAAGATGTTCGCAAGAAGTTTTATACTTTCTTGCTAATAAAGTTTTTATACTTTTATTAAAACAACTTGAAGCTTATCTTCATTTATCTCTTTTATCCTTCTTTACTTGTTTATAAACTCCTTTGAATAAAAACTTGAGCCTCTAGTGGCCTGAAAAAACTCAAGTATGCACTTCCTCTACTAAAGGCAAGAAGGTTCTAGAAAGTAAAAGGACTGACAAGTGGAGTGTTATCTCACAGAGCTAGAAGTGACAAGAAATAGAGATTCTGTTGACAGGAAAAAACTTATTTTCCACATTCTCACATACTGTTTTATATACTCTTAAAGTGTTTACTAGTTTTTACAGTTTTCTTGAGGAATTTTGCCTACTTCAGTTTGATCCTGGATTTTTAGTAGCACAATGTTACCTGGTATCTGATTAGTTGATATAAAACATGTTAGTAGCTGAATGTAAACAAGCTCCTATTGATTATCTCATATGTTCTGATAATGTCATTGGTGATATAAAGAGAAATCAAGAATACAAACTCCTCCACTTCTTCAAATAAAGTTTAACTGAATCAAAGAAATCATAAGACCATTAGGACAGGCACTAAATTCCCTAGGTGATAAAAAGATGGTTATTTGTTCAAGCTGAGACCTTCAACTTCTTATTATCCTGATCAGGCAAAGTATGTGAAGAAGATTATTTTCTTATTCCAATCAGGCTGTAAGATTGAAAATTATAGGAATATAAAACACTGCCTTTCTCTAAAATTGAGAATGTATTTCCCTAGACATTGTATAATAATATCATAATCAATGAAAATCCCCATACTTTACAAGCCCTCCTATTATTGCAAGGCAAAGAGACTATTGGTGAATCTGACTTTTTGAGTAATAGAAGATATATATTAGTAAAATTTATTTAACTAGGTGTGACTGCTGGAAGATATTGGGAGTTACACAACAAAATTGAAAAGTCATATAAGAACCTGGGGTTTATTATTAACCATTCTGTTCTACATGGGTAGATACAAAATCAAGACTAAAAGAAAGGAAGCATTGAGCAAGACACTAAATCTAAGTAGGTGATAAGTACCTTAGACGGTCACAAGAAAATAATCAAGAGCACAGATGGATAAGTATCTCAGACAGTCAGAAAGAAGAAGGATATCCCAGAAAGGTTAATTTCTAATAAGAAGAGATTTCTAGCAAAGGTCCTTTGGAGGACATGGAACAATTTTTAAAATTTTTTTTTTTTTCATTTTCATGTAGTGCATTTGTACATTTTTAGATATCCTCCTTTTCTTTTATTTTTTTCTTTCCCCTTTTGTAATTTTTTGAATTCAGTTTCTTGGAAAATAATAAGCAGTGACAATCTGCTGGCAATAATGGATAAGTTAGGAGAGTCTTTACCCAAAACTTAGTTCAGAGTGAAATATTGTCCCCAAGGTTGCACCTAGAGGCTAAAGCTCTTTTGAAAATTAAAAGTTATTAACGAGTGTGTAAGTACAAGTCTTTTGATTTAACCATGATACAATTGCCCTATGTATCTCAATCAGTTTTCTTAATGATTAATAAACATATACATATATAACTTGTGATCCAAACAAGTTGATCGACATTCCACACAAACATAATAACAACTTGCAAAATTTGAATAGAATCTTTAATATAAACAAATAAATATATCAAAATAACATAACAAGATTTTTTCATATTATCTAATCAAAAATATAAACAACAACAATTTCAGAAAGGTTTATCTGTAATCTAAAAATAGAATAACCGATAAATATAAACAAGCAATCATGTGACTTATCAATAAATCTAAATCAGTAACAAATATGAATAAAGTATAATATATATTATAAATAGTCAGTAAAAGAGAAGAGGATATAGTAAACACATTAATCAATCTCTCAATAAAACATAATGAATACTCTATTTTATAGACTTCACAACAACTCCTAAAATAAAGAAATAATAAATCCAGCAAACCAGTAACCTTATTACTATAAACATATACTATCGTAGAAAGTATCATAGCTAAGATACTAGAAGTAGATATGACAACCTTCCACAAGGAATAAATTCTAACTTAATATATCACATATCTTTGACAACAAGACAAAGGGATTAAAGAAGATTTTTTACAACCTTATATTATAGATAAGCTTATAAAAATTATCAATAATCCTGAAAGTCAACATAAATCTAAATAATAACCAATGGAGATTATTGAACAAATTGATAATGAATTAATGATAAACAATAATATAACAATAATATATGTCTAAAAGATCAAAGAACCAGAATTACAAAAATTCCAAGAAACAGTAAAAAGACAATGCATTAGTAAATATAGCTTCTATATCACTAGGAATAGAGACATGGTACCATTAATAAATCCTTATTTTATAAAAAAAAGAATCTTATATATTAAGTACAATAATAGCCAATATTTCAGGAAAAACAGAAAACAAAACTAAGGTATAATTAAGTAATACTCTTAAACTTCTACAAGAAAAAAGAAACCTGTTGCAAAAAGAGTTTATCAATGAAAATAAGTGGTTAGTTTTTTGGATATAAGAGGAAGAAGATATTATAAGATGTATTAAAGAAGTTAATCAAAAGAAAGACAACTTTGCTATTCAAAATATAACATCTCAGACCATTTATAAAAAACAAAAGACAGAAAAAAATTTAGATAAAAAAGTTTTTTAAGAATCTAAAACCAAAGAAGACACTACTATTTGGCATGTATGTTTAGTAGACACGGATCAAAAAAATAATAAAAACCTTATAAAAGTACATCTAAAAAGATATAAAAAAGTCCAAAACATTTATATCTATGAGATGAATACAAAACCATGAGTAAAAGCTTTTATCAAATGACACAAATATCTTAGCCTAAATCCTGAAGCAATTTGAATGACTACAATTAGTACAGAAATATTAAGAGCTATATTTTTCAAGTCTGAACTTAACAATAATAAAATTAATCAAGGCTCCTAGGTACTGACAAAATCTACACCAGTCTAATAGTCAAAACATTGAATAGTACAAGACTCAGTAATAAGAGAGCAAACCAATCTTAAAGGTGTACCAGTCCTTTATAATAATCAAGAGAAGCAATAGCCCATTGCTTCCTTATCAAAAACCATAAATATAGGTAATAAATAAACGTTAAAAAGTAGTAATAGATTGAAGAGAAGGGAAATATAAATATTACAATATTTCTACAAGAAGAATGAAAAAAAAATTTTAACAATAGTAAACATAGACTAATAGAAAAAACCAAAGAATAGAATGAGATAAGTAAAAAGGTGATCTGAATAAGTATATACAATATTAAAGGAATTATAGATAAACCAAAGTAACAAAACCTAGTTGAAGAGATATTAGAATAAGAAATAGGCATATTAGGATTATGTAAAACAAAATTAAGTATAAGCTAATATACAATAGACTTTCAATAATCAAAAAGACTATAAACACTTCTATAGTATCAACAAATATACATCATTTAGAGTAGGAGTTGGTCTCTTAATCAGAAAAGATCTAGAAAAAAAATTGTATCAGTAAAGAAAGAAAAAGGATATATTATTGTTGCCAATATGCTTATGAAAAGAAGGAAAATCTGTATTATACAGATCTATATTTCTTCAAACAAACCAAGATGTAAAATGGTACAAAAAAGATAACCAATCTTATTAAAAAAACATGGACAAGGTTTTTACACAATAGTAATAAAAGATTTTAATGTAGTCTACAACCCATTAAAAGATAAAAAGTTCTTCTCAAAAGCAAGCTTCAGATTATTGTGATGACCTGAAATCCCACTAATCAACTTACTTGATGAATAGAACTTTAAAAATATATAAATCACATAGAAAGGCAAATAAAAAACTTTAATAAGAAGAAACCTAACAAGTAGTAGTAGAATAAACTATATTTGGATTTCTTATAGTCTAACAAGTTATCTACTACTCCGATTTGATAACCAAGATGTATAAGATGTTATAAGCAGTAACTACACTATACTTCTAATAACTTTACATAACAAAGACCTTTTTAAAAGAAGCAAAACCACAAAACTCTCACAAGTATACAAAAGAAAATCAATATAAAAGATATATTTCCATTATAATAACAAGCATTTAGTAAAAGTATAGACTATAAATTTAAAACATTACTAGAACTGTTGCTACAAGAAAAACCTAATTTAGATAAAAGAAAGAATCAGACAAACAAACTACATGATACTTTTGAGAAATTGTTATGTAAAGCAGCCTTTAACAAGCTAGTAACAAAGAAAATATCCCAATCAGAAGAAAAGCACTATAAATACAGTATCAAATTTATCAGTTACAGAAAAGCCCTATAACTTAAAAAACTTTACAATAAAGTAGAGATATCAAAAGGAATAAATAAGCTATAGATCCTTAGCTTAGCTATAGAAAAATATAATAATACACACAATTCAAATTATCAGATTGAAAACTATTATATCTAATATAGCATCTTTAACATGTCATAAAAATCTTTAAAAAAAGATATTCAAGATATTATAGAAGATCTTAAATTTATATATAAAAGATTAGAAGCAAAAAAAATAAGAAATAGTATTAAAACTACTATGGAACAAAGATGTAATAACTTGAGAAACAATTGGAGATGGATAGTTAGCTCTCTAATTAACTAAACTAGAAGTAAAATAGTACTATATATGGTTAATATTAAGCTAGGGGATAATGAATACATTATAACTCAAAAAGATAAAATCGAAAAAAAAAAAACAATACTATTATAATATCTTTAAAAAAAGAAAAGCTAACTATAACAGTTTACCAGAAGATTGGAAAAAAAAGTATAAATCAAGAGAATATGTTCAAATATCTTGATACAATGAACTATATAAGTCAATTTCATAAGAAGAATTGGGTGAAATATTGAGAGCACTTCTCAACAACAAAGTTTTAAGAAAATCTCAAATTAGTTATAAAATGCTGCTGAGATTAAGCCAAAAAGGAAAAAACTTCTTGAGAAGAATGCTGAATAACTTCTTAAAATGAAAAGTCACTTTGAAATACTGAAAACAAAGTTATATATATTCAATAGCAAAATCCAAACCTTGGGACTGTGATCTCTCAAATACTAGATCTATCGTCCTATTAAAAGTTACAAGAAAATGTTTTATCAAAATTCTTATTAACAAAATAAAAAATATTTATAAAAACAATAATATTCTCAGAGAACTGAACTATACAGGACTGCTAGAAGAAAGTATAGTAGAATTAATTCAAATTCTTAACAATATCCATAAAGATGTCAGAGAAAATAAAAAGAAACTATAGATACTTTTTCAAGATACTACAAAAGCATATGATACAATTAGTCTAGATATGCTGATAAAAGTAATGAAAAGAATTAAAGCTTCAAAAGGTTTTATAAAGATTATACTGAGCCTTTTTCAAAATAGAGAATTCCAAGTTATATTCAAGAATGATCACATAAAATTAATAGTAGCCGAAGATGGAATTGATTAAGGGAAAACCATTATATCTCTATTATGGAGAATTTTATACAATTTCCTTCTATATAAAATTCAGAATTATATATAAAAAGGATACAAAATGTCAGTTACATAGAACCCTAACTTTAAAAAATAGACTTCAAGAAGATTAGAATCAAGGCATGCAGTTATAGCTAATGATGGGTCCCTAAAGTATTTAATATATAAAATTTTACAGATCACTTATGTCCCTTTTTGAGGAACAAAATTTATAGCTCTTCACTTTAATAGGGACAAAAATTAGAAAATACTATAAATCAATAATTTGAATAATGGAAAACAATTGTGAGTAGTTTTTTTATAGTTATTAATTTAAAATTTTTAATGTTTTTTAATGAAGGATATTTGACTTTTGTTCCTGCCTCTTCCTTTAATAACCCATCTTTAGTTATAGCCTTTATGGATGACACAATATGAATAGCAAGATCTAATGAGAACATGGAAAAAATTCTAAAAACTACAAGAATCTTTTATATAGTTAATGACTCTCAAATTAATAACAACAAATCAGTCTTAGTTACTATTAACAATTCTAACTACTATTCAAAAGAGATGAAGATAAGTATTAAAGAAGAAGTAATTAAAGAGCTCGATAGAATAGAACAAGCTATATTCTTAGGAATCTGGATGGATAATCAAAAAACTACAATTGAGCTTAAAGAACAAGTGTTTAAAGAAGTCAATATAATAATAAGAGTCCTTAAATATAAAAAGATGATAAATAAACAAGCCTTCTATATTTTGAATAAAGTATTAATATCTAGGATAGAATTTAGAATGCAATATAGCATATTGTTCTGGAAAATATATAGCATTTTAACAACATCAGAAAAATTTTTTGATAGAGAACTTCAGAGATCTCCACCTGTTAAAATTTTTCCAAAAATTTTTGAAAATTTGTAAAACAAAAATAATTTCATTAATTTTAATAATAAAAAACTTTGAATAATTTTTATTTTAAAAAATTTCAGAAATATTCTCTAAAGTTCTTTCTTTTTTATTAATGTCAAATAAAAGAAAAGAAATGCATAATATGTTCCAACAAATGATTTCAGGTTTAGGCTTTGAAAAATAACAAGAAAGTACTTCGAAGTCCTTTAAAAAGCCCAAGAGTACTCTTGGTATCCTGGGTCAAGCTGAAGAACAAAGACCACCACCTCATGCCGAAACAGAAATAGAGCTGATCCAAAAGTGATTAAGATTTCCTAGTTATATTCTAGAATCTTCGTTTACTAGGAAGCTACCTGAAGAATCTTTAGGTATATTAAAAAAGATGTAACTATTTAAATAAATACTAATTTTATATTTAGTTTCTAAGGATTACCAGTAAACTTTTTCCGCTGATCCTCTGACCACACACAAAAAAGACATTCATATAAGTCTTGTTACTTCTATGCTAATAAAGTCTTAATACTTTCTTTAAACCAACTTGAAGGGGCTTCCTTCAGAACTTCACTACTTCCCCCATATTGTTTACAATCTCTTGTGAACAATATTGGATTCTAGTGATCTGCAAAGTCCAGCACTCACCTTGACTACCAATGGCAAGAAAGTTCCTCAAGGAAAAAAGACCAATAGCAAAGTACCTACTACCTATCAGATGAAATAAAGAAATAAAACAGTATCTGAGAGAGGATCTCTCTCATTCAAAGGACTCATTTTTCATCCTTCGAATGGTTATGTATCCTCTTAGAGCTACCACTTTTCACGGCTTTTTGGAAAATTTTGCTTACCCCAGCTTGACCCTGAAATTTCGGATAGCACGAATTCCATTGATTCTGATTAGTTGACACGAAACGCGTTGGACAAGATTAATAAACAAACTATTATGGGTCACCTCACATGTCTAAATGCATTTTCTCAGCTCCATAAGAATCTGGAGTTCACCATAAGTTATGTGCTAGTGCGGGTGGATACAGGACACTGCAATCTTCTAAATCATTGACCATCAAGGAAGAGTAAACAAGCCTATGAACTATTCGTCCTATGGACTGCACGTAAAGACAGATCTGATCACCCTCAAAAACACAAGGGCCATTCAAAACAGTTTCTCAATAAATAGGTGACAAGAGTTCCATAATACAAGACCATGCTCTAGTCAAGACACAGGACAGATTCATATCTTTTTTCTTTTTTCTTTTTAGCACTAACAAGGTCTTTAGACCTTGTATAGGAAATCCTTAATACCGATAGTACTGGATATCTTAAGCAAGTTCTTGGCATGTTAGTTCTTCCCAAAAGGATAACAACAAACCGTCCCATGGTATCACCTAGGAAGTACCGGTTTGCAATGAGGGAGTACAATTTGTGATCCATTAGTTTGAAAGCATATATCCATCTCCTTTCAACTTTGTTAAGAGTTAAGAGTAATTCTACACTAGACAGTAATATAGTTCCCTATTCTGATTGAGTGAGACGTAAATAGATGCCCCTTGTACTATTCGTTGATCTGTAAATACTTAAACAGTATAGGTAACTAGTAATCCCAGTTGTTTCTAGAATGTATCTTAACAATTAATAAAGATACCAACCCGAGGCAAGAATGAGCTAGTGTTTAAAAAAAAAAAAAAAAAAATTTAGTTTCTAATATAGTAATTGAGAGGCTTTTGGAGTTTCATGAAAGTCTTTATAAAAAATTAATCAGTTATTAGAATGTCAAAAAGCCATTGAGGATAAGGTTATTCACCTAGAAAATGAAATTTATACAAGTTAACATTTAATTATTGAATAGGATTTTATTGAGGTAAGGTTTAATTTTTTAATCTTTGAAGAACTTCAATAACATTTTAAATTCTATAATAATATGTGATCAAGAGTATTGTAAAAGAAATCTTTTTTGAAAAAATATATGTGAATCCTGAAGATTTTTGCCAGCATACAGAGAAATATTTTCAGTAAGAACATTCAGAGTTCTTCGAAGGCCTCACAAGAAAATGTTGGAAAACATATTATGAAAAGCATATTTATCAAGTGGTAATTATTGTAGTTATTAATAATATAAATAAATTTATTAACAATATTAGTTATTTAATAGCTTGTGTGACAACACAGATCACTTTGAGGTACTATGGCTTCAAAAATCTGAGATGCCATGTTTTCAATTTTTAGCAAAAACTTTCTGGATACAATCAATACTAATGCAACCACTATCAAAATTATGACCTGGAAAAATTTGCCAAAAACCCTGGGGTCTTCAAAACCTTCATGTTTGTCTTAATGGAAAAAAACAAAGCATGATGACACATATTTTTGAAAAAGTCTGGCCAAAAGCAGATGCCTCCGAGAAACAAGTTGTATTTGCTATCGCAATATGCCAAACAATTCTAAATCTGTATAATAAAAGTATTTTAATTAATGAAGTATTAATGAAAAGCAAAATAGAAAAAAATAAGGTAAGTTTTAAAATTATTCAAAGTATTATAGAGTTATTTGTTTACTAATAAAATATTTTAGAAAAAAATTAAAAAGAAAATCAGATTTACGGAAGGGAATTCAAGCAATAAAGATCAATAAATGCATGAGCATGAAGATATTGAATTTCAAAGCACTCTGGAGGAAATAGAAAAAAATGAAAATAATCCAGAATTGCAACTGGAAAATGTAGGAATAGAAAGGTCTACTTCGATAATAAGTGATGCAAATATAATTGATTAATAAAAATATATAAAAAAAAGTAATTTTCAATAAATAAATTTTTAAAAATAAATATTTTAATAATAA
>CAJVPT010004746.1:0-13022 GCA_910592055.1 Acaulospora colombiana | reverse complement strand
TCGATGACAACATCAACGACGAATCCGATGATGAGTTTGAGTCATGGAGCGAGATGTATAGAGGAGAGACGAGTTTCCAAGATGTTTTGGAAGCATTACGCAACCACATTGATATGCAGTGCTCAAGGATACTCAATCCACCGATCCGGATCTACAAGATGTGCGTAAATGTACTTTATGCAGCATATACTAATATGTCCCCTCTAGAGATCAATTAAGTCTTCTCTTTGTACCCACAAAGCTTTCTCCAAAGCGTGAATCCCTCTGCATGACAATAAGGGAATTTTATGATTTCCATAATGTTGGCGATGCCTACTATGGTGCCAAAAAAAAGAAGTACAACATTAGCATGGCCGTCCGTGTCACACACGTGAGTCCTTAATGGCTTTTGTGAAATTGTACTAATGGAATAATAGAAAGCTGAGAACAAGTCATTCGTGGTACCCTCTATCCCCCGATCTATCCCAACACAACTCAAGCGCAAGGCATCAAGTGGTTTTGACACAATAATCCAACCAAGATTCAAGAGTGAGTAGTCTAATGCAATAAAGTCTCATAACTCAAGTATTATTTAGCACGGACCTTTAGCAAAGAAACGAACACCATGCCATCAGAGTCGTGGAGCCCTTTTGAAGTGTACAAGACGTGCATAATCTTTGGTACAGAAGAAAACGATGGCAAAAAAATCATTGATATAACAGAGGAGACTTCTGATAAGAAGACTTTGATTTATTATTACGGTGACATCGAGCTCGGCCGTGGCCGAACAAAGGTGGTCCACAAGGTAAGCATCTTGATCTCAACTGCATCCAGACTAAAGTATGAATAGTTACGCTGGGACCTTGATGGTCCATATTCCACCGCAAAAGAATATTATCAAGGCGAGGTTGAAGGACAACCAGTGACCGCAAGGGAGAACTTCATCTGGCTACGGGAGGAATTGATACGTACGTCATTTTCAGCCAAAGTCACCGAAGATTTTGTCAAGAAGACGAAGGAAATGGACATCTCCATACACGGTATGTACTTTACATATGCATTACTCGTCCAATGGACTAAGTTCTTTGTAGATGTCGTTTTCTTGGTGCCAGTTCTCGTTCATGAAAAAGAGAAACCGGGCGATGATGGTAGAGCCTGGCTCACCGACAAAGTTATACCAGGTGAGATGAGGAAATTCTCAGGGACATACCGGGCGGGGAGACACCCCGAGGATGATTTTGCAGGCCAAACATGTGACGCTCTCGCACATTGGTCACTGTCCTCGAGTGAAAATCGACGTTTATTGGTTGATATACAAGGTTAGATATTTACTTACTGTGATAGATGATACTGACTCGTATGCAGGCGTGGTTGTCACCAATACCAATCGACCTCCTCGGGTTTACCTATTTGATGTCCAGATCCACAGGTAGGCCCTATCTCCCCAAAAGGTACCAGAAACTAACCGTTCCTCAGCGTCACAAGGGAGTCTGGGCTTGGTGATGGAGGCCACGAAGGCATTGTGCGATTCATCGAACAACACGTTTGTAACAAGATTTGCCAACGGCTCGGTCTGCCTGACCTCTCGACCATTGGTGATGCTACTGTTGACGATGATCCTGTTGACGATGATCCTGTTGACGATGATCATGTTGACGATGATACTGTCGATGACAACATCAACGACGAATCCGATGATGAATTAGCAGCCTGAGCTATAATGCTGCCGATACACTTACACATCTGCTACATGGTAGCGTCATACCCTATATTCATTCTCATAATCCCCTATCTTTCACTCCTACATTCTCATTCATATAATCGCTATCTATATCCCAATTTCAACGGTATTCATTGATCCAGGTTTCACTCCATCTCAGACCAGGCCCACCGTGGCCGTCACTAGTTTACACTCAAAACATGCAGATTTATTAATATATTAAGTCTTTTTATTCTTTATCATCAGTGCATTTTATGGGGCTAAGTTGTAATTGAGCGGTCGAAGAGGATGACTGGCAGCTCGCTTAGGAACAATTGAAAAAATTTTGACCTGGCGGTTCTCGGACACCGTAGGCATTATTAGCATATGGTTCCAAGATCGTGATGAAAAGTAAAGAGATGGCGTTTCTGAAGAATTTGGCAAAGTTAGTTATATATAGCAAGTCATTCAACGACCTCGGCTGCAGAAATAGTGGATGCTCACATTTGAAGGTTAGATGTACTTGTATCTACTATATATTCATGGCATTATGAAGGATACCAAATTACTCCCTGTCTATGGACAGATTAGAACACAGGTTCAATGTGATTACTATGAGTTTCAATTAAAGAAGCCCACCAGGTCAAGCTTCAAGATTGACTATACACTACTTTTGCATCGGATTAACTTGACAGAATGAGCAAAGATGCTTGATCTTAACTAGGAGACCATGCAAACCATCACATCGGGTATTTGGAACAAAAAGAGATTTGTTTAAGGTAAGCCACAAATCTTGGGTAAACCAATCTTACAGATTTACACTACCATCAAATAACCGTTGTACAAATATACATAAGGGGCTATATTGTGAAATAGCAAGGAACATCGACACAGTAGCTCTTGGACACCATAACCATGACCAGTTCACCCGCCCATGTGTCGACCTGAAGATTCCTATTAGCGTACATAATAAATAACTATGCAGTAAGATGTCCGAGAAGTGCATGGTCAAACTTTTCACAATTGCTCCTAAGCAAAGTGCATGGCCAACCTCCTTGACCTCCGTAAGCTGATAAGCAACGGCCGCTCAAAACTGACAAGTCATTTTCTATATCCTATGTACATGACAATAGGTCATACGTATTGGAGTAATCATATGCCAAAAGACTATTGATATGACAAGCCATTCCATCGATCATTGATATATATCAATATGTGAGGACAAAGCAAGAGTCGGTAGATAAATCTCGGTTGATTACGTAAGCAAATTCTCGTAGAACAACAGAGCTTAATCACATCCCTAGTCTGCCACATTATGCGTTAGAAATAGTGTACCATATGAATGACAATATTCCTCCTGTCAAAAATGAGTATATAGCATGAAGTGGAAGTCGAAGGAGGTTGACCCTGCACTCCTCGATCACCGTATACACTCTAAAGCACAAGCGGTATTAAGTTGGACTTCTTAGGGACCATGGTCGACAACTTTCCGGCTGGCTACACCTGTATCAAACTTGAAAAATCACCCCGTTGCAGGACTGCCAGGTTAACCTCCTGTTACTTACTACTCGTGACCAACTTGACGACCAGAGTTTAGTATTTAGAGATAATAAATATCATTGAGTCATTCTTGGAGTTGTTGATGCCAGTTATATATCATCTCCGTCAATTCACTCTGATGTGTATTCAGAAGGTGCATACCGTGTTCCAGCGGCGCCAGGTCAAATCGTACCGGAACCGCCTGGTCAACATCCTAACTGGCTACCAGCTGCGACCAACTTACTAACTATAATCAGTATTTAGAGCCCAAAATGAGTTCCAAATTGGTTGATAATGATAGATTTAGTCGTTCGATAGGTGGACAAGTCGCATTAGAGTCATTCACGTTCACTTTGTACCATCTCCGTCGATTCCATCACCTGCCTCCTCCCCTCACACCCTCTGTGACACAGATATAAAGCGGGCTTTTTGGCATCCTAAACTGTCTTAAATCTCAAAAATGATTTAAAAGTTGCTTTCTGTGCTTTTAACAAAGGAGGATCTCTAAATATATACGAGACAGGGGAGCAGGTGGGGACAATTTTGTGCTTTGGTCGAAAGTTTTGACCTGGCGGTTCTGGAACACCAGGTGCATGTAACAGTTGCTTTTCTATGCCTTGTTAAATCAGGAAGACTTACGCCATACATGGTAGAGATATCAAAACAAAGAGCCGATCTCAGTCAATGTATTTGAGAACTGAAATGGGCTTTCTACCATACAAACAGCATTATCTCTTAACAAATATTTCAAAGCTGCAGGTATTGGATGCTTGTCTTTGTTCAATTCGAGAGGCCAGACTAAGTTGAATACATAGGTAACGGCGTAACGAATGTGTTCTTGATACCAAATGCTTCATAACTATATTGTGATCATACGTGCATTTGCGAATGATATTATTGAGAAATTGATATTGAAAATTCAGTATTATGTCTGTGAAAGATACTCTGCCAAGAAAGTTAAGTCTTACATAGCCCAGAAGTCTACGTCCATAACTAACCCTTCGTTACTCTATTCAACTCTCCTTGAAGTATGAAATTAGCGGCAGTATGGCTTCACTTCATTATCATTAAACAAGTGCAACATACATCTCAAACCAAGGGAAACAATTCTTTATATCCCGGAAAGCCAGGTTAAATCACCTTCTTTCTGGAGATGACTTGTCATTGATCGAGGTGAAGCAGTCAGTTTTGTCGTTCTGTCAACAGGCTGAAGCTTACTTTCGTATACTATGTCATTAGGTGATCAGTTTCAACTTGGCGGCTTTGAATCCTGTGCACAATGAAATAAACAGGGTAAAAAATATGCCGAGATCATAGTGCATCTTGTTATTTTGGCAGTGAATAACGAGAGTGGGGTAAGACAATTTCCTGAGTTAGCGAAGATAGAAAACAAGCGTTTATATTTAACCTCGCTTAGGACACTTGTTAAAGAAATGAGACCGTTTTTGCATGACAGAAAGTCCATTTATCTATGTTGTATAGATGAAGTGATGTGAATCAACGGAGATGATTTAACTGACATGAATGACTCTAAAGTGAATTTTTCTGCTCCCTGAATGACTAAACGATTATCATTAACTCCTTTTAAACTCATTTAAGCCTTTAAATACTAGTTTCCGTTGTCAAAGTGGCTACAGGTGGCACCCAGTCAGGAGGTTGACCTGGCGATTCTGGAACACCGTAGGCAATGCCTCCTTTGAGAAAAATACCAATCATTATTCGCTCAGATAAAGTGATTAGAATGTAACTGTAGAAGTAATTACATGGTAAGGTGTGTCCCATCGAGGCTGTTCTGGAAAATCGACAATCAATAGTTCAGTACCGTGGTCGGGAAGCGCATGGTCAAAAATTTTTCAATTGTTCATAAGCGAGGTGCCTGGTCAACCTCTCCGCTCCACCCACCGTTCCTTTAGACCTGTAAGTAATTAGGGAACTAACCATCATCTAATATACTGTTAGATGGGTATTTCTGGTGCGTGAATGTGCAGTCACACGTGGCCTTATTCACAAAATTAAATGTATTCAATGATCTCGGACTAGTAATAAATACCGATGAAATTATGTATCGTAACGTAGATGTGAGGTGAAAGAGGAACGAAATATGACATGGAAGAGGGTATATGGAAGTTGCTGAAACCAAGCAAATTATATGACGTCTTACTCAGTAGCAGTAGACTCTTCAGACTCTTTAGTACCCTCGATAGGCTCCCCAGTAGCTTGAACGGAGTCAATGAGGGGTGGTAGATCGAGCTGTCGACAGATTCGATTGCACTTATGCTGCTCCTTGAATGTTTGAATCCCATGCTCACCCCCGTCGCCAACCCCAGAATCAGCTGTCATTCTGATAAGAGGTTAGTCATCGGTAATGTTAATTTTTACTAGGATCAGCTTACGAATGGAACTGAACATCGAAAAGGTAGAGGCGAGGCAGTTGACCGGCCGTCCTGACAAGTACACCTGTGGATCAGTCTATCAGGGCGGATCCTTTTTGTGAGTAACTTCCTCTCACCTTGCAAATCGACAAACACGCGCTCCTTTGAACCAGTGGAAAATGACCAATGGGCCAGGGCGTCACAGGTAATTCCTGCGAGATCCGTTTCGAGATGTTGGCCAGCTTGATAGGTACCAGAGAATTTTTGCATTTCACCATGGACCAACTCATCTGATAACCATGCCCCCGCTTTACTTCCTTTGACATGTTCGTGCAGGATCACGGGGACCAAAAAAGCGATGTCTATAACGAGTCAGTCACTCTCATTACTACAATCAAACATGTGCATACCATGTATCGAGATGTTCATTCTCTTTGTTTTTGTTACAAAGTTTTCGGTGACTCGTGCTGCAAATACAGCACGTATCATCTCCTGTCGGAGCCATTTGAAGTTCGAGGCGGTAGTTACTTCACCATCAGTATCACCTTGGTAATACTTCTTTGCCGTATAGAACGGTCCATCCTCAGACCGACGAAGCTACATGCTCCTGAGTTAAGATGTCATGGGGGTTGTAAATGTACTCACTTTGTGTACGACTTTTGTCTTTCCCTTACCTAGCTCATATGTGTCGTAAAAATAAGCAAGGTCAAAAGTTTCACTTCTCTCCTCTGATAGACGGACAGTCTTCCTTCCTTCCTCATCTTCCTTCTCTTTCCAGATGACACGGGTTTCGTACACCATTAGAGTTAGAGGGCCATCTGAGGTGTCGTCGTCGTCGCTTTCAGTGCGTGCTGTAAGAGGCGTTAGCTATGGGAAGTAGATCATGGGATGACTGACGCTTGAACTGTGGCCGAATCAGCGTATCATATTCGCTGGATGCTTTTCTTTTTAGGCGAGAAGACAGTGCGGTTGACGTGAAAAATTTGCTTTGGTTTTGTGTTTCCTTCTATTGAATCCGTCAGCAAGTTTGGAGGAACGATGAGGAAGAACACACGTGGGTGACATGCACAATCATATCCAGTTTGAACTTTCCGACATCCTTTTTCTTATCCGTCGGGCCAAGGTAGTAGACACCAAGTCCATTGTGAAAAGTCCAAAATTCATGTATGGTCCCGCTGAGTGTCGTAGGGTGTGGAGCAAGTTTCTGTTTTGTGCCATTGAAACGAAGACTAAGTTGGTCTCTATAGAAAAGGTATCAGGAATCCGTAGGCAGCTAGCCCTCCTTCCACATACTTTGTATAAATACGGACTGGCACGTCAAGGATCCTTGAGCATTCCACATCGACATGCTTCCGTATGTCCTCCAAAACATCTTGAAAACCAGTTTCAGGCTTGTAGAATTCACTGTACGGTGTGAAATCCTTCTTAAGCACGGCATTAAAGAACATTGATGTGACCTACAACCAATGTTAGCTTGAGTAAGCGTGAGACAGTGGTAACTGACCGATATGAAGATACCTGCTCGTGCAGGTGGGGTGTTACGAGCATGATCTGAGATCGGTGCAGGTGGCGGTCTATGTTTTGGCTGAGCATTCAACCGATCTCTGAAGTTCTGGGAACGAGCCGCAAGTAGCTCTGTGGCAATCTGATCTGCCTATTTATCATTTGAGTCAATTTTCAACAATACACAGCATATCGAACGCACTGCAACAAATGCTCCTGTCTTAGTCGATGTCAGAGAAGCTGAACGTTGATGACTTGATTTCCGGGGGTTGTGAGGCGTTTCGAGGGCCTTATCGACACGCTTCAGAACATAACTCGAATCAAAGCTCTTCCTTTGTATGGGTGCTGATAGCGGAAGATCGATGTCAGCATAGATGCGACAAAGTGGCAAACAAAGCGGACGAGACGAACCAGAAAGACTTGCACAGCTACCACATATTTCCCCCTTAAGCTTTGGGAAGATGATCCCGCATGATACACATTGTGGTTCGTCTGGCTTTCCACTGGTACATTGGCTGCATCGACTGCCCTCTGCAAACTTGGCATGGGGGAAGACTGCACCGCACGACGGACACTGGACCCCACCTGAGGACATTGGATGCAAAGAATGAGACAAATAACGGAGTAAAAGGTAAGTGCATTAAATACCTGGGGTGAATTTCATCTGAGAAAGCCTATATTAAAACACCCGTTTGAAACTTGGACCGCAATGCCGCCTAACAACAAGGGAGGGAACAACCAATATGGAGGAAAACGTGAGCATTTTCCATCTATTTTATTCCACGGTCTGACGGTATGAAGTGGTATATCCAGATCGCTGGCCAGAAATTCTCCGGAAATTTCGAAGACAGGGGCTCAAGAGGAAGGAGATGATCCAAGAGCTGATAGACGACCATGGGTTTTATATTGGGTGAGACAATAAACATATAACCTGCAAGGGTAGTCATTTAACCAACTCGAAAAGTGAACGGAAGTTGCAGGACGAGCTAACACTCCATACAACATCTGTGCGCAGGCCATCACACACCGAACAAGAAGCTGGTACTGCTCTAGTTATCTTGGCCAGTGAGGACCCACATGGAAGATTGGGGGCAAGGGCACTGAAAGAAAGATTGGCGTCAAATGATGTTCAAGTCTCGAGGTATTGGCCATCCTCCACTTACCAAGACGTCACTGACCTGGCGATCATAGAGCATTTGTTGGAGATGTCCTTAAATTAATGGACCCCGATGCTGTAGCGAGAAGGCAGCCGGGTGCTCAGAAGGTCCATCGCCATGGACTTCACTCTCTTGGGCCCAATGAGGAATGGTCTGTTGATGGACATGATAAACTTGTGAAGACGATGGGGATCGGTGTATGGGGAGTTGTTGACAAGTATTCCCGAAAGGTATTAGGCCATTTTGCAGTGCCAAACAACCGTCTCGCCGACACGGTACTTGGCTGCTTCTTGTTGGTTGTCCAACGAGTAGGAGGTATGTAAACATGCACCAGCTCTTGATCAGCTGTGATGATGCAAAACTATAGGAGTTCCAATTCAAGTGACGGCAGATAAAGGCTCGGAGACAGGGAAAATCCATTCCCTTCAGGATGAGCTTCGGTACGTACATACATTGTCTAGCATTTCAACAATAACATTGAGCCTTCTAGCTCTTTTTTTGCCCCACAAATGGATCTTGAGGAAGTTCCAGCTTTTGTTCACCTGAAAAGTACCCGCAATATCACGGTTGAGCGTCAATGGCAACCCCTTTTCCAGAAGCACCTACAGCCCCTCATTGTCCCCTGGCTTGACCATAAAGGAGTATATCATTCTGAGAATGAACTACATCAGTACGTCTATCACTCACCGTGACAGCAACTCACTGATGGGTAAATAGAGGGGTTGCACGTTTCATTTGGGCAAAGGTTGTGCAAAATGTCCTCGACAGGTATGCAGAGGAACAAGCAAACCATAAGATACGGTATCAAGAGGAAAGCAATTTACCTACAGGTGGACGACCAGAACAGTTCTATAAGCATCCAGAGCGATGGGCAGGGGTACCGTGCTTGATTCCGGTTACCCCTGAAGTCATCGCCGACCTTGTTCAGCAATATGTCCCTGAGAACATCTTCCACTTCTGCCCACCCGACATGCATCACGCCGCGACATCTGCGCTACTACAGCTCGGGAACCCCACGCTGATGTCTGATAATGCATGGGACGTGTTTGAAGCTATCCTACCAGTCGTCGAAGGTCGTCTCAGCACCATCGATTGACAGTAGATCAGTTGAATTTAGTGGCTAGCGGCTGTACTTACTCGCTCAGATAGTCACTATTTCCTTTCTACCAAGCAATTCAATTGACGCATTTAACTCATGTAACATCAAAGGCCTACATCCCTCCTCCAATACATGAGTTTACAGTCTAAGTTTGATTATTGAAATTGGTACAATGAGCTAGTTGTCGAAGGTAGGGGTTGGAGTGGAGCGGAGAAGTTGACCAGGCACCTCGCTTATGAACAATTGAAAAAATTTTGACCATGCGCTTCCCGACCACGGTAAACGACGGAGATGGTATAAGTGAACATGAACGACTCTAATGCGACTTGTCCACTTACTGAACGACTGAATATATCATTATCTACTACTTTAGAACTCATTTTGGGCTCTAAATACTGATTCTAGTTGTCAGGTTGGTCGCAGGTGGTAGCCAGTCAGGAGGTTGACCTGGCGGTTCCGGTACGATTTTGACCTGGCGGTTCTGGAACACGGTACACGGTGGTTCGCCATTAAACTTATGTGATTGCAATTAATAGTATTACTTCGATTCAATAGATTATATACCTTTCAAAAGTTTAGCCATCCATTGAAGCCGTGATTTCTTCGTTCTGCCAAGAAGGGTCAAAAATTGGCCCTACCCTCCTCCGACCATTAGAAATTACTTGGGGGCTGCGCTTTAAAGAATCTGAAAGAATTGAATCCAAATATTCGACATCAAACACAACTATATTCACTGAGATTTGGTCGTATCGACGGCTTGTGAGCGTTTGTGGTGTGTAGCTCATGGTATAGAAGCGCTGCTATCTCACCCTAGGCTATTATGAGAGGCCCCTGTATCGCTTACCATGATGTTTTTTTTACATTGAATCTTCCTATTGATCTCGACTCTTGGCCCAAAACTTGGTGCCATGAGTAACGGACCTCTAAAGGTCAAGAAGAAAAAGTCGTATGGAAGTGAAATATCTACTGAGTAATTTGAAAATGTATATAGTATCTATATCCTAAGTTTCATAGGTTCAGGCTATGTAGAAGAATCTTTATGTGGGAACGGGTGGCCAGTGAGCAAAGGAAGCACGGGTAATATTTTGTAAAGGGCTTACTGGCCCAGGGACACCTTTAATATGGTCGAAATAAATTATATTAATGATAGATATCATGAATCGAGGTATATATCGCTCTTTCCTCCTAAGAAAAAGTTTGGTCGGACGAGGGGTACAGCACTGTAGTGTAGTCTTCCTGAATTAGCGGGGACAGAAGCAACGTTTCAACAAATCTTTGGGACATCCATTGAAGTATATAGAGTGTCAGAGAACCGCCAGGTCAATTTTTTCGATTGTTCATGAGGGAAGTACATTTACGGCGTTCCAGAACCGCCAGGTCAAAACTTTCGACCAAAGCCCGCTTTATATGTGTTTCACAGGAGGTGCGGGGCGAGGAGGCAGGTGGGGTGAATCCGACGGTGATGGTATTAGTGAACGTGAACGACTTTGATACGACTTATCCACCTATTGAACGACTAAATCTATCATTATCAACTGCTTTGGAGCTTATTTTGGGCTCTAAATACTGATTCTGGTAGTGAAGTTGGCCGCAGGTGATCGCCAGTTAGGCGGTTCTGGAACACGGCACTAAAGTGGTAGAACAGGGCTTTGATTGAGCTCTGTTGCCTCATAATGAATGAAGCTTCCGTGATCAAACCAAAATCTATTTACTAGGTCTTGCTTTGTCTTCACATTTTCACATGTCAATGATCAATGGAATGGTTCGTCATATCAATAGTCTTAACACGTATCACCTCAATCTAATGCGTATAACTGATCGTTATGTACATGGGATACAGAAATTGGCTTATCAGTTTGGATGGTTGTTGCTTTTCAGCTTACGCAAGCAACTTCAAGTTTTGACAGACGACTCGAAGGACACTATCTGACTCTTGTACACACTAGCCATTACCCACTAAACAATATTAACATTTAGGTGTTCAACCTTTTGCGGTAACCTCAGGCACCATTCAAACCAAACACCTCGGACTCTATGACCGTTTTAAGTCCATTTGATCTATGCTCTAGAGAACAAGTGATGTGAGGAGGCAGGTGGTGTGAACCGACGGAGATGGTATAACTAACATGAATGACTCTAAAGTGTCCTGTCGGCTTTTCTGAATGATTAAATACATCGTTATCAGCCACTTTTAAACTAACTTAAGCCTCTAAATACTGATTCCGGTCGTCAAAGTGGTGGAAGGTGGTACCCAGTCAGGAGGTTGACCTGGCGGCTCTGGAACACCGAATACATTCAGTTTCTAGTTTATTGGGGTTATTTATTGCCACTATCACCAAAGAATAAGGCGCTCAGTATGTGGTCAACCAGTAAGGTTGTTGAAACTGTGCTCAACAGTTCAAGTCATCTTCTTCAATAAAGTGTACACCATCAATCAAGTCGGCTCCTTATAGTGAGGCGGAGATGATCCCAGGAACACCAAAGTGGGTGACATAACATAACAGTTAAGGGCTATTATTGCGCTGATGGGTTTTCATCAGACCCATTCGAGTCATTGAGTTCTAAATTGATTGGGGAGTTGGCAGGTTAATCTGCTGGATTCAGCCGGTAAGTCTAGTATCTTCAAGCTGTGTAGATGAAGCTTGACAAGGAGTAGGATATACGGTGGCCCTAAACCGCCAGGTTGAACTTTCGACCGAACTCCTCAAATGAGAAGTTTCGATTAAGCTGTAGTTAGTAATAAGTCTTTGATGAATTCAAGTCTGATATAATTCATATTTCACTTGACGACCTGGTGTCAGATGGTGTCAGCCTGGCGGTTCGGGTACAATATCTTACCTGGTGGCTTAGGGTCACCGTAATTTGTGTTTGAAATGGACACTAGGCATCTTATGCTTATTTCAAGGAGCTGGGCTTGAAGGTCAAACCCAGCAGTTTGCGGCCACTATACGATGAGCCCGCTTACAGTCTTTTAAATCGTAATTTTTCCCATTCATCATATTTTATAACTGCTTTGAATGTAGTTTTTGGAATTGATAAAAGAAAATGAAAGGCGGTTTAATGCAGTTTTGACTCCTTATCCAAGTATAAAACGCATGGTTATCCGAACTTAGTTGGTTTCAATACGGCCACTTGGCTGCGATTCTGGAACATAATAAACTGCTAGCTACAGTAAATCAAACTCCGTATTTGTTATTTTATCATTTGACCGCTTGATATGATTTACCATGAATGCAAGTATATTTAATGTGCTGATCCCCAAAGCAGTTGCTTGTTTTCACTAGATCAAGTCGAACGGTTTGCTTTAGGAGCTTACAGTGCCCGAAAAATGCATGGTCAACCATCAATCTCCATTATATCCCCCTTAATCAATGTGGCCATAAATAAGCAATGTTATATTTGTTTGATTCATTGAAAACTTAGACCTGGTGTCAGGATACTCGTCCTTACATTGCTGTTATTGGTTCGTGGAATTGTCAAAAGAGTCGTGGTTTATTGAAGTGTTAACAATATGATCATCACTCCTTGAATTGAATTCGTCACTACGGGTCATATCAATCAAGAAAATGCGTCAAATTGGTGGGAGGGATTGGTAAATACTAAGTATGTGTATTAGGTGGTTCCTTGCACTCAATAAGGCTATTAACGCTTGGTCGATTCCGCCTATTCATCAG
>CAJVPT010004745.1:0-13022 GCA_910592055.1 Acaulospora colombiana | reverse complement strand
TCAAAGGTATTGCTTGACTTTTCTTGGTCACTAGGAGTCAAGTTTTTGAGTGAAGAGGTTTGTAAACAATAGGGAAAAGGTAGAAGTGACTCTTGAAGTTATACTTCAAGTTATTTTAAAAAAAGCATTAAGACTTTATTAGCAAGAAAGTATAAAAACTTCTTGTGAACATCTTTTTGTGTGTGATCAGAGGATCAGCGGAAAGAGTTTTTTATTAGCTTAAAAAACTACTCATTTTTTTAATGCAATTTAATTAACTCAATATAATTGAATTAAAATATATTTATTTTTTTTTATATATGTTAAGTTGAAGATAAAACATGTCATCATCTCATATACCCACCCTGAGCCTTAATGACTTCTCGAATTCTTTTTGGCATAAAGTGGATCAAATTTCTATAGATATCAATGTCAATTTCTTGTCAAACTTGTTGAATCTTGATTCACAAGTCCTCCTTGCTTGATATTTGTTTAGGGAGATGATGAAGGCAATGGTCAACCTTATTTCATAAATGTTCAATGGGGTTAAGATTTAGAAATTAGGCAGGTCAATCTAAAACCTTCATCTTGTAATTGCAAAGCCATTGTTTTATTAAATTTGTTGTATGTTTTGGTTTCCATCCTATTAAAAAATTATATCTTTAATAATAAACACTTGAACTTTAATAGTATTTAAGAAATCCTTATTAAGTATTTGTTAATATAATTCATTATTTATTGTTTTATTAATCTTGCAATAGCCACCAACACTATGCAATATAAAGTATCTCCATATCATTATAGATCCACCTTCAAATTTTACAATAGGCTTAATATAAAAAATACTTAATAGTTTCTCAGGATACTTACAATAATACTTCTTTCTATTAGATCCAAAAACTTTAAATTTTATTTCATCAAACTATATTATTTTTGATTAATTATCAATTGTTTAATTTTTATATTTTAATATAAAATTTAAATGATGCTTTTGATGTTTTTTACTTAAATAAGGCTTTTCTTTTAATTTTTGATACTAATTCATTATTTTGAAGTATACGTCAGATAGTAGGTATTGAAATATCCATATTTTCTTGTTCTCATAAATAATTTCTGATTTCAAGAGCTGAAGAACACTTGCATGAGGTGATGAGATTTACAATTTTTTTTTTGTTGATTTATTTGTGATAAGTGGATGACCTGACTTTGGCAGATTTTTAAGAGAATAGTTTTTAAGCTACCTTTGTTTAATACAGAAAACTGTGGATAGGTTAATATATTATATTCTTGATATTTCTCTTGTAATGTATTCTTTTTGTAATAAAAGAAGGATTTGAATCCTTTCTTTGGGATTGTATGATGTTTTTGTATTATAACTTGTTTACTAAGAAGTTGCAACATAATACAATAGTAAAATAATTAACAATATTTACTTTTTTATATAATATTTATATAATACAATAATGAATAAAAAAAAAAAAAAAGAATATACCTTCAAAATTGTGCTAAATAATTTGATTTAATATAATTTTTTTTTCTGTTATATTTTATATAAATATCACTGTATTTATTCAAGCTAAGGTTTTTCTCTCCTATTATCTCAATCAAGCAAAGTTCAAAATCAAGATCTTCTTTTTATTTTGGTCAGACAATAAGATCAAATAGTCTTTAGTTCATGCTAAGCTCCAACCCTTTGGTTATAGTTGAGAATATATTTCTTCAAAGTTGTTGAAGAATATCATAATTGATAAGGATTCTTATTACTTTCAAGAACCTGCCACTCTTATAAGACAAAAAAATTATTAAAAAATCTGGCCTTTTGGATAATAGAAAATATATACCAATAAAATTCCCTTAATTAGGTGTGTCTACTAAAAGGTATCATACTGAAACAATATGATCTAGTTTCTATTAGATCACATAAGAACCTAGAATCTATTGTAAGTCATCTCTTTATCACAGATAAATAAAAAATCACTGTCCAAAGAAGGTTGGGACCAAGTATATCCTGAAAGTAAAAGCTCCCACTAGGAGATAAATCTCTTTATATGGTACACAAGAAGAAAATCAAAATCATGAATGAATAAGTTTCTCAGATAGTCAAGAAAAAAAAAATATCTCAATTATGCATTTCTTATTGAAAAAAGGTCTTAAGAAGCAAGTCTTTGGAGAAAACTGAAAATTTTTTTTTCAATTTTTACTTTTTCATTTTCTTGTTACCTATTTAGACATTTTTAAATACCACATTTTCTTTTTTTTCAACTTATTCTTTTATAGTTTTCTGTATTCCAATAGCTTGATCAGATATATAGCAATAACAATTTGCTAGTAATAATGTAATGGACTAGGAGGGTTTTTATTCAAAAATACTATGAAGCAAAATATTATTCCCAAGGTTAAACTTAAAGACTTTTATGCTTATAACAAGTTAGTTAAATTAGAATAATAGTTTGACTATAGTATATATTATGCTACTCAAATAAAAATATATTTATATTTTTAATTGATTAATAAACCAATGATCTAGCCTGGCTATGAGTACTAAAAAAAAAAAAAAGCCATTGAAAGATGAGTAATACAAGAAAAAAAATAGTTTAATTTTTAATCTACTAATAAAACTATAAGTTATTTATAGGGATACTCTATAAACATTGAACTTTATAGTTAAAAATAATCTAAATTATGAAGAGAATAAAATATCATTCTTTAAATATATCTGAAAAAAAATTTTTTGATAATAAATAAGCTAATATATGAAAGTTATTTAATTTGTATTATTTCTATTAATTTACAATAAAGACAAGTTATGTCAGCTTGATGATGAATTAAAAAAAAATTATTAAAATAAACTTATATAAAAGTTATTTCAGAAATTTTATCAATTATATAATTAATATCATTCTAAAATAACTTAAAATTATTGTTATATTAATGATATTAATTAGATTTATTATTATTATTTTTTTTAATATTATTAAATAGTTTAAAAATTTTTTAAACTCATTTTTTTTTAAAATTTATAGTATTTATTATTAAAATCTATTTTCAGATTATTTTTTTATAAGATCCTCTATTAGGTTAGTTATGTGTACTTTATTAAATATTTGTAAGCTGTATATATTAAATAAAACACTAAAGTTAAATCTCTAACTAACTCACTTGTTCTGATTGTATTATCTCCCTAAGTGCAACTTTGGAAGTAATTTATTGTTTCATTAGAGGTTCAAGTAAAAACCCTTTTAACTTCTAATATTATTTTCTGCAAGTTACTATTACAGATCACTCTTTTGAGCTTTGACAAAGATCAAAACCCAACCACTTCATATCATACTTCACTACATTTAGTAGAATTTCTTGTAACTTATTTTTTCAATTTTTTTTTTTTCATATATCAGTTTCTTACTTGATCGACTTTCTGTAATTTTGCTCTTTCTTTCTTGATCTTGTGAATATGATGGTCTTTTTATCTTGTCGTATTTGTAGATTTCTGATTTCTGTTTCTATTTAATTTTCTTTTTATATCTTGTATTCCATATTTTCTTTTGAAAGTTATTATGTATCTTTTCTTATATATTTATTATCTATTTTCTTGCTTCTTTTCCAATTATCTTGCTATGACATGTTAAATCTGCTATTTTAATAACTAGTTCTTTCTCTATTAGTCCCATGCAGAAGCTAAGTGTGTTCTAACTAGTTTTTGTGATTCTTTCTACCAGTTTTGCTATCTGTTTGTTGATTTTTCCTATTTCTATTTTATTATCTATTCTCAAGCTTAACCCTTTTTCTTTTGATTTGGTTTTTTTTTCTTTTAAGAGCTTTTTAAATCCTTTCAAGACTTCTTCTATTCCTTTTTGTCATTTCTCATTTCATTGAGTCTTGTAAGTTAGGTATTCTAGCAAGTGTTCTATTGTTTCCTCTTCCTAATCACATATAATGCATGTCACTTATTTGTAAAAATCTGGTCTTTTTATGGCCAGCTTCATAAGTGTTAATAGCTCATTGTTGATCAATTTAGTGAGAAAGCTTTTATTTCGTGAGCTTTTAAATGAGGTGTTCCATGTGTATTCTTTATTAAAATATTTCTATACAAGGTTCCACATATATCTGTATTGGTTTTGGATTTGCTAATCTTATCTCCTTTCAATTCTATCTTGAGTTGTCTATTGATAGGCTGTTATTTTGTTATTAATTTTTTAATGGCTTGTCTTATAGGGGTATCTAGTACTATATTCTGCTATTTAATTTTTGTAATCATCTTGAACAAAACCAATTTTTTCCATTTTATTATTGGAAATCTTAGTACTTCTTTGGTCAGAGTGTTTGTCTCTTTATTATACTAAACATTGAAGTATACCTTAACCTTAGTAAGCTTGAGATTCAGCTTCTTTTTCTTTATGAGATCCAGTATACATACTCACAAGGACCAGTTTTGTTCTTTTAATCATCTTTTGTGGGTCATTTTGGAATCCTCTTTTTTTATAGTTTTCCATTTTGATATGTAGACTTGACTATCTATAAAAATCTCAATCTTGTTATCTACTGAGGCTACTAGTAGTATAGTAACTATTGCTACTGATTCTGCTCTAGTGAATGAAGAATAATTCTCTACTTCAGTTTGGAACTTTCTTTCTCTTTCTACTTTTCCTATCTGTATTCATGCTGCTCCCATTCTCATATTTGTACTTTTGTGGTTTATAAGAAACCTGTTGAAGTAGAATGTCATTGATTCTTTTCTTTGTTTATTGTGATTGAATATTTCAATCAGATGGAATTGATAGGTACCTTCTTCAACATAATCTTTGATGATATTTGTTTCTCAATTTTCTATTTCAACCTGTATTACTCTTTAATTCTAAGTAGTTAATTGGTTACTGTATATTGTTCTATATATCATACCTTCCAATTCTTCTTTGGAACTTGAAATTTTCAGTGATTGGGATCTTCTGGTGAACTTTCTTGTATTGAGGTAGGGAACCATATGTATTTTCTCTATACTTGTTTTGATTATACATTGGTCTTCTATTCTTATACCTTCTGTGCAACCTTGATACTGGGCTAGCTTTGATTCTCAATTTTTAACAAGGCTAATATATTCAAAGTGCTCTATCTTAAGCTATTTTAATGTATTATCTAAAATCAATTTTTTCCAGATTATCTGTGCTATTGAAATTTACTTCTTGTAACCATCCAGAGTTTCTGTCATTTGTCAAAGTTGATGTTGAGAATAGGATGTTTTGGATTTCATTTTATCCATTCTTCTTTTCAGAATTCTATAAGCTATTTTAATCTATTTTCTTGCATTATCTCAATTATAAATAGATACCATTCTGGAATAAATCCTTTGCTTGTTTTCTGTAACAGTTGGAGCATTTACTAGTTTCATGGTTCTCTTGTTTTGTAATTAACTAGCTGATTTATTTACATCAGTTTATTGTTTCTGAGTGATGAAATTGCTTTTTTATATTCTTCTATCAGCAGGTATTCTTTAATTGAACTATTTCCTTGGTTCCATTGAAAATATCATTCCATTTTTAGCTTTGAAAGATTATGTCTATGTCCTTGATCAGCTTCAGTACTTGTAGGGAAAAGTTATCTTTTCTTGGATGTTATTTAATAAGCTATATATAAGCATATTAATAGGCTCCCAATATCTAACTTGTATTTGCTTGATTCTAATAATTGTTGTAGTTCTGACTAATCCTGGATCATTTAATCTATTGTATAATTCTGTTATCTGGCTTTCTTTCTATAATATCCAAATACTCTTTAAGTTATGAATCTTGGAATAATATATTACACTATTGAATATTGATTGGCATAATATAACCTTATTTTTAAACAATTTTCCTATACTGTTGTTAAGGTGTTGCACATCTTCCAAGATAGTATATTGTATTGCATTCTGAATTTAATTCTTGATATTAGTACTCTATTCAAAATGTAAAGAGCTTGTTTATCTGTTAGTTTTTTATTCTTTAGAACTTTAGTAACCACATTAATTTTCTTAAGCATTCATTTTTTGAGCTCAATAACTGATTTTTGGTTACCTATCCAAATCTCTAGGAATCTTTCTTGTTCAGTTCTATCCAATTCTCTTGCTACTTCTTTATTAACTCCTGCTTGAACTTCTTCTTGATACTGATTGGGATTGTTAATAGTAACTAAAACTGATTTATTACTATTAATCTGAAAGAAAGTCATTTGCTCTATAAAATATTTTTGTTTCTTCTAATATTCTTTTCATATTTTCCTTTGATTGAGCTATCTATGTGGTATCATCCATAAAGACTATTGCTACATATCGTGACTCTAACTTTCTATTACTATTCTATTTGAAATCTGAATTTTATATAACTGATATTATATATTCTTTTGCTTTTTCATTTTGGATCTTACATAGTAAAGGGTCATAAAATATTCTTCACATTAAAGATGAAATAGTTTCTTCCTTGATCTATTTCATCTCCTATTATAATTGCTTCTGTTAGGTCTTTTTCATATACTGTATCACTCTAAACTCTCTATTGTAAAATAGACTCATTATAATTCAGATAAAATCTTTTGAAATTTTGATTCTTTTCATGACCTTGATTAGCATATTGAGATGAATTATATTATATGCTTTTGCTGTATCTTGAAAAAGAATCCAGAATTCCTTTTTGTTTTCTTTTCTTTATCACAGATATTGTTAAGAATTTGTATTGATTCAGCCATACTTTCTTTTGATAATCCTACATAGTTGAGATCTCTCAGGATATTATTGCTCTTATAAATATTTTCCAGTCTATTTGTGAGAATTTTAGTAAAACACTTTTATATAGCTTTTAGCAGTACTATTGGTCTTGTGTTGATTAGTTCACACTTTCATGGCTTTGATTTTGCTATTGGATAAATATAACTTTGCTTTTATCTATATGGTATAACCTCCTATTTTAAGAAATAGTTCAGTATCTTTCTCAGGTAAAGTTTTTTTTCTGAATCTAATCTTTTTAACATTTTATAACTGATTTGTAATTTTCCTGGGACTTTATTATTTAAGAGTACTCGAAATGTTTCATCTAGTTTTTTTTGAAAAATCAGCTTTAAGAGATTCTTATACTATTTTTCTTTAATATAGCTTCTGGAACTGTATTCTTCTTTTCAATCTTCTATTAGGCTGTTGAAGTCAGCATCTCATATTCTAAATACTTCTTGATTATATTGTCTTATCTCTTTTTCTATTTCATTATTTCTAATTGTTATGTAATCATTTTTCCCATTTTTGACTTTGACTCTATCCAAAACTATTTTAATTCACTTCCTATCTGTCAAAGAGTTTACAATTCTTTTTTAATTATTTCACAAATCATTACACCTTTGTTTTAGGACCTTTTTAATAGTATCTTTTATTTGTCTTGCCTCTGTATTCTGGCAGATTAGCTTTAGGCCTTCTATTGCATCACTTATTTCTTTTTTCAAAAGTGTCCATGGTATATTTGAAATACTATGTTGAATATAATAATTTTTAATTTGATAATTGAGGTCATATGCTATATTGTATTTCTTAATCGCTACACTAAAGGCCTATAGCTTATTTGGTTCTTATGAGGTTTGTGCTTTCTTGAGAAGTGTTTTAAGTTGAAAAGCTTGTCTATATTTGATATATTCTGGGCCATACTTGTAATGTTTTTCTTGGGCAATAAATATCTTCTTACTTGTCAGCTTATTGTGTGCTACCTTACATATTTGTTCTTCAAAGACTTTCCATATTGTATTTATATAAGTTTCTCTTCTACTCTCTTCTAGCTTATCTTTTAACAAAGGCTCTAGCATTATTTTAAACTTATGGTTTATATTTTTCCTAAATATTTGCCATTGTTCTACTGTTGATCCTTTAATATCAATTTTCCTTTTATTTTTTAAAGTGGATTGATTGATGCTATCTCTTGAGAAAAGATTGTTATCATATAATGTTATTATAAGCATTGTATGATTACTGCCAGTTATATTCTCTATACTTTGATTGTCGAAATGAAATAATGTGAATTTTGTGAGGTGCTGTGATATTCATATGAAATCTATTTGGCTACTACTACTAGTATTCCATCTTGTTGAAGTTTTGTTCTTTTTTTCCCATATTGCTTATATATCTATAAAATCCTATTCATCTAGAGAGTTAAATAGTTGGATTTCTGGATACCAAGATGGTTTGAATGTTGCCCTGAAAGTTGATACTCTATTTTTCACAGGGTTATATGCAGTATTGAAATCTCCCATAATTCTTATTTGAAAATTCTGTCTATACTTTTTTTTGATAAAGTTTTATACTTTCTCTTATATTTTATTATTTCATTATTTATCAGAGAGAATATAAATTTGAATAATACATATCTTATTTCTTCTCATAAGCATGTTGACTACTATAATATGTCTTTTTACCTCTTTTATCAATGTTATTTTTTTTTTCAGATTCTTTCTTACCAATAAGCTAACTCCTACACCATAGGAGGTATTTTTGTTAACACTATGGAAGTGCTTATACATCTCTTGATTTTGAAAGGCCCACTTGGCCTTTACTTTGATTAGCTTTGTTTTACATAGACTCATAATTCCAACACTTTGCTCTAGTATTTCTTCTATAAGGTTATATTAGTTTGTTTTATCAATAATACTTCTGATATTGTGTGCTCTAATTCTTATTACTTTTTTTTCGATATTTAAGTCTTTTTGTTTTTCATTTTCTAATGGTATTTTTCTATTTATGAATGCAATTTTCTATTTAAAGAAAATTCTCAAGGTCTTGATCTTACTACTGATCCTTCATACTAATTTGTTCCTCCTGTCATATTTTGCCCTTGTTAGTTGGGAATAGTAAGTGGATATTTCCTATTCTTCTGTAATTGAACTGGTGTCCTTTTAGAAATGGTTAGTCCTTTATCTAAGTGGGTCTTTTTCCAGTTTATCGATCCTTTGGTCAAGTTTTTCAATTAATTTGCATAATTGAGATACTTCAGATTCCTGGCTTGAATTTGATTGAGGGTTTCTGGTTTTGCATCTTGCTGTTTATCTCTTTTGTTAGCTAGTGTTGATGGCACTATTTTTTTCTTCTCCTTGACTTTGCATCTCTCTATATAAAGTATAACTTCTTCTTCTTTTTAAAGGTTCCCTATTGCTACCAATAGCTGATCGATCTGATCTTGATGTATGTCTATTAATTCTTACATAGTGATTTCTACTATTTCTAATACCTATTATTGCTGTACTCTGATATTCTATCTCAATATAGTTATCTGTTTCCTTTCTATAAATATTATATTTCTGCTTTTCTTTTTTTTCAGTAGAATCATCTAGGATATCTGATTCATATGAGTTGTTTGAGTCAATGACATTCTATATTATTGCTGGTAGTGATTTTTCACACTCCATACTAGTCTTTAGTTCTCAATAATAATTTGTTGCTGAAGTGCCTCTTTCAAGTCTTTTTTATTTTTGAAGTATATTATTGCATAATCTTCTGGTATTAGAATAATCTTATTTCTTGGTGTTTAAGAGGCTTTCACTTTTATCTAACTGAGTAATTCAGATATCAGTTCTACAAATCTTCCCTTCACCCCATACAGTTTTAAGGAGTGACAATTTCTTTCTTTAAGTATTTGGGTTACTTCTTAATTATCTAGTTCTTTTTAGATTATTGCTGATCTTACTTGATTGGCTTTAATCTTGAGTACCCAATGTTGTTCCAATTTGGCATGCTCATAATGTGTAAAGAGATAGATTCTGAATCTATTTTGATAAAAAGTCATATTATATTCATGAATATTAACTATTTCTCCATATTATTCCATCACCTTCCTGATTAATTATTTATTATATTTGTGTTCTATATCCATTATTGTAATATATTTTGATCTGTTTTTTGCTAAAGGAAAGCTTTCTGGCTTGAAGAATATTTTGTTTAGAGTATATTTTTAAAAGGCTGGATATGTACTCCTATCTTGATCCATTCTTTTGATAGATAAGTTTTTCTTTTTTTTTTTATTAATTGATTCTAAACATTATACTGTATCTTTCTTTTCATCAATACCAAAAGTGATTCAGTGGTTATTATTGATGAACTTGGTCTTGAAGGGATTTTGTCTTTTGGAAATACTTAAAGTTCCTTTGAGATATTTGATTTCTTTTTCTTTGTTGTCTCCTGATAGTATCACTTGAAGCATTTCCAATTTAATTGTACCTGTTTATTTGATAAAGTAGGATTGACTGTAGAACCTTATATTCTGTTGCTTATATTGTAAGAAACATTTTCTGTAATACAGATTTCTTGAACTGTTTTCTTAATTGTTTCTGCTTCTATTAGTTCTGCTATATTCTAATATTTTATTTTGTCTTCTTTAATTGATTAAATTTCCCCAGTTTCTGTGAAAGTTGGTTAATATCTATTGAAATATTATCTGTTTTCCTAAATTCTTTTACATTATAACTTGTAGTATAATTTCCTGCCTTATTTGTTAAGATATTATATATCTTTTCTTTAAGTATAGGAGCTTTGAGACCTTATTTCTTGCCTTGTTTCTTTTCCCACAGAGTGATAATATATTTTCTTAATATCTGTTCTTTTGCTAAAATTTCAGGATTTATATTTAATAGAGTGGCTAAGATATTGTTTAATATTGAGGTCACATAAATTGCTTTTACTGGGATATGTGGTTGGTCTTCTGTTATGTGTCCTAGCTTATGTTATAGCATTTTTGTTTCCCATATTCTTGTTGAGGATCATAGCTGATAGCAACATTCTCTAACACTCTAAAGATTTTTTTCTCATGTCTTTTCAAAATTCTAATAATATTTTGCTCTTTTTGAGTCATGTTGTCATATGAGATGGATAAACTATTATATATATTAGGTTGTTTTGATGTTTTGTTATTTTTCTTCATGCTGATTTTTTTTTTTGAGTACCCATAGCCAGGCTAGATCGTCAGTTTATTAATCAAATGAAGACAAAGTACATTTTCATTCGAGCAGCATGATATATACTACAGCTAAACTATTATTCTAATCTAACTAACTCATCATAAGCATAAAGCCTCTAAGTTCAACCTTGGGGAAAATATTTCGCTCTACAGTGTCTTTGGGTAAAAACCCTCCTAGTCCACTGCATAATTTTCAGCAGGTTGTCACTGCCATATGTCATACCAAGCCACTGGAATACAGGAAACTACAAAAGGATGGGTTGAAAAAAGGGGAGGGGGAATATCTAAAAATGTTTAAGTAGACCACAAGAAAATGAAAGAGTAAAAATTGAAAAAATATTTCCAGATTCCTCCAAAGACCTGCTTCTCAAGACCTTTCTCAATAAGAAATGCCCGATTGGGATATCCTTTCTTTTCCTGACTGTCTGAGGAACTTATTCATTCTTGATCTTGATTTCCTTCTTGTGTACTGTCGGAGGAGACTTATCGCCTAGTGGAAACCTTTACTTCCAGGACACACTTAGTCCCAACCTTTTTTAGGCAGTGATTTTTTATTCACCTGTGGTAGACAGATGACTTATGATGGACCTCAGGTTCTTATGTGGCCTAGTAGGAACTAGGTCATGTTGTTTCAGTATGATACCTTCCAGCAGCCACACCTAATTAAAGGAATTTTACTGGTAAACTTCTTCCATTACCCAAAAAGTCAGATTCCTCAATAATCCTTTTGCCTTGTAATGGTGTGAGGGTTTGCAAAGTGGTGGGAATTCTCGTCGATTGCGATATCCTTCAACAACTTCTGGGGAAATGCATTTTCAACTATAACTAAAAGATTGAAGCTTAGCATGGACTAGAGACCATTTAGTCTTATTACCTGACTGGGATAAAAAGGAAACCTTGGTCCTAAACTTTGCCTGACTGAAATAATAGAAGAGAAAGATCTCAGCTTGAATGAATAGCAGCTTTTTTACCATCTGGGAACTTGTTGCTCGTATCTTATCAATATCTTTATCTTTACTTTATTATACTCATAAAGATGGAATTTTACAGATACTATAATACATGATAAATGTAAGAGCAGATACAAATAATGTAACTATAAATGTAAAACTACACTGTAAGAAAGATATTCGACGCTCTCTTAATTTTTCCTAGAACAATTTTAAAGAGTAATCTAGTTATCAAACCATTATCATACTCTAACCTATGTTATAGATTTTAAACACTTCGGTGTGGTCCACGAATTCCTTCTTCCACCAAGGTTTTTCGACAGAAGGGTTATCAAAATTCCTGATGTTACTTAACATTCCGCCGGTATAATGTTTACTTTATTATCAACTTAAACATAGGAATAATGGGAATGGAGTCTTACCTTCCAACCATCCCTAAAAGTTCCATCAATAAAGTTGACTTCTTTGCATTGTACATCTATCAACAAGAATTTGTATTTGTGATAAAAATTAAGGTCATTGATTGTTTCATCAAACCTATCTTTGAATAGCCCTTCAAGCGCAGAGGAGGTAGGCTTTAAATAAATCTTGAAACCTCAAATGGTTAGTCAAAATCACCAGTAGTGGAAGTGTAGTTGTGAATACCAATCTCCCTTTCCTTAGATAGATGAATCCGATATTCGCCGGGTTAATCCCCGCTTGCTTTACTAATTCAAGTATTGTCCATTCATCGAGCTCATCGCAATCGGTCTTGAAAATTTTTCTGGGAGGCTTCCAGGCCAGTGCTCCAGCAGTACTGACCTTGGTTTCTTGATGGGCTGCCTTACGTTTTTTTCTTTACTTGGCATGTTTGTTAACTTTCATAGTATCCGGTTTGTGATATCTATTGAAATATTTCTTTCATGAAGTATGACTAGTAAAGTCTTCACCACACTCAGAACATTTATACGCCTTGGGGGGTGGAGGTTGTTTAGGTAAAGGTTGTTTATCCTTTGGTTTACCCTGTTTCTTGTCTCCTTGGCATCTTCCTTTTTTCGAACAACATTTTTTCTTCTTTTTAGAGGAGCCTGGGTCAAGTGGAGGAGAGAAGACTTGTCGTTTAGAGTTACTAAAACAGACAGAAGAAGCCCTGCCTATCCATTTG
>CAJVPT010004744.1:0-13023 GCA_910592055.1 Acaulospora colombiana | reverse complement strand
GCTCACAAATATTATAGACAGCTCCTTTATTTTTGAAATTTATTTTAGCACTAGTCCAGCCTTGGCAGGTTAGCCCCACACAAGAGATGGCAACAAGTCACAAGGTGAGTACCCTGGAAAAGAAAATCTCTATTGAGTTTTTTTTGGTAGAAAACAGGTAGTATATTCTAGGGTAGATTCTCTATGTAATATCACTGCATATATACAAATGAAACAAGGCTGAGCCAGCATTAAAAAAAAAAAAAAAAATTTATGAGTAAATACTTATTTTTCTTTTGCATATGCTGAGTTCAGTTTTTGTTGAATTTTAAATTTAATAATAAATAACTCTAATTTTTTTTAGTAGATAATGATTTAATGTGATCATTATACCTTGCCTCTCTTTATAATTTTGATCAGTATATTAATAAAGTCAAATTTATTGATAATAAAATAGAAGTTACATGCATCGATAATGTTTGAAAACAATTCATATTTGCTACTTCTGTCACAGATATTAGGAGGAAAGAAATTTCAAAAAAGCTAGACACTATTTTTGAAATAAGTGACAATATAAGCACAGATAACAAAAATCTGAAAATAAAATATGAAGAATTTTAGGGTATATGTTTTTTTTTTAGTTTGTAATTACAATTGAATATGATATAAACTAATTTTATTTATAATTCTTATAATGGAAGTTGGCTCAAGCACAAATAAATTAATACAGTCAATCCAACATACTGATAAAAAAAATCACATATTAATAATTTTTTTAAAAAGTTATATTAACAAATCAAATTTTTAGATTTAATACACAGAATTGAATTAATGGAGTCTATTCAACTGGATACACATATGTATATATATAGTATATATTTAACATAATCTGAAATCAGCTTTTGTTTCTTTATTAATTATATTCATTAAAATAGACAAATCAAAAAAATGAGTAAGTAACAAAATAGGTGAATTGAGAAAAAAGAAAGAGTAGGTGAATAGCAACAGCAATAATTATGAATATAGCAAGGACAATATAGATATATTCAATTTAATACAATCTGAGTTTGACTTATATTACTTAACTAATTTTATTTGCTAAAATAAGTGAATCAAGAAAAGAAAAAGGGTGGGCAGATAGCAACAGTGATGATAATGAATATAGAAAAGACAATATAGGTATATTCAATTTAGCACAATCTGAGTTTGACTTATATTACTTTATTAATTCTATTTGCTAAATAGATTAATTGAGAAAAGAGAAAGGGCAGGTGGGTAGCAACAATGATAATAGTGAATATAGCAAGGATAATATAGGTATATTCTATTTAATAAAATCTGAGTTCAGCTTATATTACTAATTCTTATCAATTCTATTTAGAAAAATCGAAAAAAAGAAAGAAACAGGTAGATAACAATAATGATAATGGCAAAGATAATAATAGTGAAATTGAGATACTTTCAAAAAATGTTAATATAGATATGTTCTATTTAATATAATATAATTTTGAATTATTTTATTTTATTAACTTATTATTGAATTAGGTAATCTGCAAAGAAAGAAAAGAAAAAATTACAATTATAAGGATAATAAGAATAAACATAATTATAGTTTTGTTGATTTTATTTATTTTTAATAATACTAAAATAAATTCTATTTTTAGGAATCAAAATCCAATCAAAGACATCTATACCATTCACATCATTTGCTATTGTCTCACATTCATGAAAGTTTATCGATAAATTGGAATACTATGTGCTAAATGGAAACAAGTTGCAAGTATCTCAATTATATAAAGAATTATTGAAGTATAAATCAGAATTGATGGAAGTGACACCTTTTTATAATCAAAATTCTGGAATCTAAAAATCAACTATATTAAAAATTTAATTGGATATTTGAGAAAAATTGCAAATATCTATAAGAAATCAGATACTGCAGAATTTAATGTCACTGAAATAAAATGTGTCCTACTGATTCTAAATCTTTCTCAAGTTGATGATATCAAAATGATGTGAAAAAATCTTTATTTCTAAATATTTCGAGTTTGGATCTCAATAATCAATAATTCTTTTGAGACAGATATCAAATATTTCTCAAGATCTTAGAGTTAAAAAATTTTTAAGAATAATTGATTTGGAAAAAGTTGAATTCATAAAAAGGTGGATATCAATATTTTTGACTTTGTAGTTACATATTACAAATTGATTTAGAAGATTAATCTCCTTCTATTATTCTGAAGTTTTATAAAGGATGTCATTAAGATTTCTTTATGAATTTGAGCAAATATATAGTTATCTAAAAAAATGAGTTTTCAAATATTCTATCTGAGAAAAAGGTACAAAGACAGCTTTTCAGGTTCAAGCCCTTCTTATGGATAAAAGTTTACTTCAGGATCTCTTGAATTTTAGTGACACCAGATCAAACAAATTTAAAGTTCAATATATTCAAGGTGGAAAAAGAAAGAGAGGGAATCAAATAATAATTTGAATTTAAATATTGATATTCTGGGATTTTCAGGAAGCATTTCTATATAAAAATTGTATATATTTATTATGACTTGTCCTCATTTAATAGAATTATGAATACTCTTAATAATAATTGAGTTTTATTGAATATTGTTGGTAGCGTGACAATAATGTGATTAGAAAATTTTTGAAATAATAATGAACACTTTTATTAAAGAAATTAAAACTCTTAATTTTTTTTAAATTTATATTATTTGCAATTTTTTTTTTTGCAACTGTATTATAATTATAAGTTAAGCTTATTATTTTTAATAATAAAAACTGAATTTGATAATATATTTAGAAAAACTGAATTTGATTTATATTATATATTAAATAATACTAATAAATAAATTATAATGAATAAAGATAAATTAACTAAAACTGTGTTCGATCTATATTATACACTAATAAAAAAATTATCATTCAGTATATTTACCTTTTGCTTTAATAATATTATTAATTCTTTCTGGCATTGTTTCAATTAACTTAATACATTTTTCTAATTTAATATTATTTCAATTATTTATAATTTATCCTATAAATCTTCTTTACTCATAATTTGTTCAGATATATATAATTAATATTTAACTTTATCCAAAGATGCTCTATTGGATTAAGATTAGGTGACTGGGCAGGTCATTCAAGAACATTAATATTATTATTATCAATCCAGGCTCTAGCAAGTTTTAAAGTATATTTGGAATTATTATCTTGTTGAAAGATAATATTATTTTTATTATATTATACCATTCAAGTGCTCTTTATAAATAGGATACTTTAACTTCTAATACTTTTATAAAATAGAATATTATAATCTAATTTCTATTTTTAACCTATGGGTCCATAGTGCAGTGGTTAGCACTCTGTAGATCAGATCACAAAATCCGGTTTCAATTCCATCCAAAAATACAACAGATCAAGAAATTGAATCCATCTATTGATGTAACTGTAAACTAACCAATGTTTATAAATATAGCATCCGGTCTATATCTAGATTGTGATCAGGTTGTGATTTGAATTGGATAGGATTATCATTGACACAACTGCATTACCAGAAATAGTAGCAAGAAGAGTAGATCCTCAAACCGGTAGTATGTCTCTCAGAACCAAAACAAGAAAACAACTCGTCCGGGGACACAAATGGCTTTATACAAAAACTCGTACATAAGAAAAGGACTCTTCTAATCTAAGCCAGTCCCGGTTTTCATGCATGTGGCTATGCCAAGTTTCACAGACTTGACTATCAGGAGGCCTTGGTGGGAGAAAAAATCCATGGACCACTCCGAAGGATCAAAAACTGGGATCCAGGATACTGAATTCGATGGCCTGATAACTAGAATACTTTTAATAAAAATTGTTCTAAGAATAATTAAGACGGAATCACATAGGCTTCTTGTTTGTTGTTGGGCTGGTAGTAATAATACATAGTATTAGTTAAATATATATATAGCTATCCATATAGATATTATTTACTATAATATATATGTAAAACTACTCATTTGTAATAACATAATAGTTTCGATTAATAAAATTACAAATTAAGCCTATGGCCCTGACATATATTTGAACAACAAGTATAAGATCTGTAAACAGCACAGAGAAATAAACTATCATATCTTCCAATGTGACACAACACAAATAAAACTCCAGGAAGATTACCTACAGACCCTAACAGAGAAAAGTGTAGCAAGAGCTGAAGGTAAACAGACAGAACTTATTCAAAGCAAATGGAAAAGAACATCAATAACACAGGAGTACAATGAAAATATCCAAGTATGGTATCAAGTTGAATGGAAGGACATTGATAGGGGAGTTATAATACATGGCATGATTCGAGTAACAGAATCTATAACCAAAGACAGAAGTAGAGCACTAGATGCAATTAGAAAAGCAATATACAAATTCTGGCAAGTCAAGCGAGAAGCATGGAAATGGAGATGTGACATCACAATCAGTTGGGAAAAAAGCCAAAACATAGGAAAAAAACTCAAGTGCAGAAAGGAACAGGTCAAATGAAACACAGCCAACCATCAAATAATACCACAAAATCCTAACTCACCAACTACACAAGCAATCAAATCCTTCAAGACAGAGTCAGAGCCTAAACGAGTTCAAATAGATCTGAACAAATACCTTAAGGATAGGTTTGGACAACATACATAGAACCTACAAATATAATAACAGAGAACATCTTTAACAACAGCTACTTTCTCTTCTTTTTCTTTTCAATCAATATTAGTGCTAGTGGAGTCTTGACATGCTAGCACCCACCAAGGTGGACTGCAGCAAGTCACAGGGTTTCTAGTAATAGAATACTGAGTCATAGTGTTTTTTCCTTTCGTAAATATATAGACTCGCAATTAAATTTGTATATATAAGCCTGTATTAATAAATAAATAAAAACTCAATGGCAGGACTTCGCTGGTTAAAAAAAAAAAAAAAAAAAATCTAATTTCTATCTTTATAACAAAATCTGAACCCAGCTATATTACCTTGCTAATTTTATATTTTTAAAATGATCTGGTAATCTTGTTTCTAATGGATTTGATTTTTAAAAAATAAAGATATAATTAAAAACAAAAAAAATTGTATATTTTATAGATTGCTTTATTGAAGAAGCAATTGTTAAAACTGATAATTTCAAAGCAGGTATTGTTGTCATAAATACTAAAATTATAAGCAGAAGAAATATAATTGTTGGTCTGGTACAAGTATCGTAATTGTTAAAAATTGTAACTATTAAAAATCAATAATATGGTAAATTAACATTACAAATATAAATATAAATCTGATATGTGATTGGATACGATCGATTTATAAAAAAAAATTGCAATCAATTTATTGTGTTCATTTTATTATTAGTACTAAACAGTTCCTTCTACTGATCAGTGTAAGCAATACACTAGCTACTTTTGTATTTTTACCAACTTGTTATAGCTTTTGCTTAACATATATACTTTTTTTTTTTTATTTTATATTTTACCAACCATTTAACAGCCAGCTTTAACTTTATCGATTTCCAACCTCTCAACTATCGATTTACAATTGACCACAAGTTTTATATTCTATAGTCACAAGTAAGCAATGCTTTATTGAACTATACATGCTGCTACTATTATTTTATTTCTGCTAGTATTAACTGTAACCTCTATTTTTATTTCCCAGTTTTTCAATCTCAGTTGCAATTGATTACAAGCCTTTAGTTAATACCATAAACAAGTAAGCAACATTTACCAATGCTCTAATGCCCTGCTATTACTTTATTGCTGTCAGTATTAACGTGACACTATTTATCTAGCATAGATTATACCAATGAAAGTTGTAAAGCTGCAAAAAATCACTGATTCCTTTCTGTAAAGGGTGAGTGGGAGAAATTTTTAAATCGACATGCCCTTTATATACTGTATCAATTAAGTATATTATACTGTATGCCTCCAGTGGGCAATCCTGGACTCATGCAGGCAGGCCCATATCAATATAAAATAGTGCTCGCAAGTGTTGATATAATATCGATATTGCCTCCAATGGAAAACCCTAAACTAGCAGCCTTTGCTGTATCAGTACTAAGGTAGAAATGGTGTAGCAAGTGTGCCTTGTACTTCCAGTGAAAAACCCTGAACTAGTGCAGACAAAGCTTATTGTCTAACACTGCTTGCAAGTGCCAGTCGATACCATTTGTAGTCAATGGAAAACCCTGGATCAGCATGTAGAATTTTATTAACAACAAGCTATTTTTGACTGTCGATTTTTGATTTGCATTAGCAGGATACTGTATATATTAAGTTAATTTTAAATGTCTCAATTTAGAAACCTTTGTTGCTGCTCTTTATTTTCTTGTATCACAAAAATACAATGACCCAATAAAATATGCTGCATTTTTAAGTAAACCGATACATTACTTATTGAATGTTTGCCTGATCATTTCTAATTCTAACATTAATACTTATTAGTATATATAGTAAATATAATAAAAAATACTTGTATATATTTTCAAGTTTATTGACAATAAAACAATGCCAGATTAATTGGTGGGGGGATTTTTCGAGAATCTTGATTACTTGTGATAATAATTTGAAAAATGCTGCTACTACTTTAAGGGCCAATATTGACAATACAAAAAATCTAAAAAAAAGATCCATAAAAATTTTGTAAGTTAAAATTTTTACAACTTTTTGTAACTATATTAACTTAACTAAATTACAGGTCAAGGAAAATTTATTGACTCCAAAGTATCTTGAGGAGATATATACAGTAAAAATAATATATTTTGATCCTCTCTTTGGTTACGATGAAAAAAAAATAAAAGGAAAGTGAATATTCAAAAAAATAAACCCTTTGCTTTTTCATGTACCTGCGATTGATACTACCTCCTGTCTTCTAATAATAATAATAAAAAATGAAGAAATAATAGTTCGTAATAGAGCCTTTAACAAGGTAATACTGATTATATACTGAAATCATATTGGTTCTAATGTACTTGAACTCATATGAAGCACAATTATTAATATATTTGTTTTATGTCGACAAGTTGCCTAATCATCCGAAATCAAAGAATTGAATCAAAGTGTCTTAACAGCTGCAGAATATATATTTAACTAAACTTAAGTTTTTAACTTTTAAAACTTTATTACTGCTAATATTTGCAGGTATTTTTTGACAAAAGAAAGTGGAATATTTACCCATGTGCATAATATATTTGTTGAATTACAAGGGTCCGAAAAGTAATATTTGCAAGAAGAGAAAGTTGTAATAATGAACAGTTTTCTTTTAAACTATATAATGTATATATTTCCTGAAGATGTGATCTCAAGTATATAAAAAAAAATAGAAAAATATGATCTATTCCAGCTAGATGACAACAAATATGGTGCTACTGACAAAGGAATTACAGTTTCTTTTGATAATAAAAAAATATATTTAAATTATTTTTTAGGTTTATGTAAGGCCTATATAGCCTGGAGATATAGCAAATTTGTTTACACTGACCTTATTTTTTTGAACTATGCAATTGTAGCTACTTGCCTAAAAGAAATATGACCTGTTAATGATAAAGAATTTGCTTGTAGTGAAGGAAATTTTAATGGAGGTAACTTTTATATGGTTAAATAAGGAATTAAAGTTAAAATAACAGGTATTTTTTAAACATTACAAATTTTTAAAAATTTAAGTCATTAACAAATTAAAATTTCCATAATTTTTACTAGAAAATGCTCTTTATTGCTAGTTAGAGAATGAATTGTATAGTACTACAGTATTACCAATGAAAGGTATAACTTGTAGGTTGTTCCAAAATTTGATAAAAAAACAGTATCAGCTATAAAAAAATGGTGAGTAGGTAAAGAAGAAGTATATCATATGGATTACTGAAATAATCAATTATCGACTGATCAATATGTTTTGCAAGTATTTAAAATATTGATAATAAAAAATAAAGAAAAAAATGATACAGAAAATCAAGTTATTTTAGAAAGTACTAGCTATAGAGAGGAGTATATTAATATAGAAGCAAGCAAATAACTATGGATTGTATAAATAAATTTATTTAAATTTAATAAAAGAAAAATTTTTAAATTTAAAGTCAAAAAATATTTCTGAAGAAAATGTACTAGTTAAAATTTTTTTTATTAAAATAAAGTCAGGTTAATTTAAACATATTTAATTTAACTAGTTAAATCAAAGCAGTTATGGTTGACATGCTTTAAAACAGATTCAAAATGTACCAAATCAGTTTAAAATTGTTTTTGCATCGAATCCAAATCAGTTTCAAATTGTTTTTGCATCGAATTCAAATTGGATTCGGATTCGGATCAGATTAAATCAAATCAAATTCGGATTTGAATCTGATCAAATTAAATTCAGATTTGAATCAGATAGAATCAAATCAAATTGAATTAAATTCAGAATCGAATCAGATCGGATCAAACTATTATAGTTTCAAATCAGATTGGATCTGTTTAAAATAAATCGAATCCATATCCAATTCGTATTTATAAAAACTGAATCGGATTAAATTTAGTTAAAATCTGATCTGATTCGATCTGTTGTGATCACTAGTTGATACCATTATAGATTCCATTTGATTAATTCTTTCATTTATTATTTCTTGTTGCTGTCTGATATTCATTCTTTTTACTGATGGGGTTTTAAAATTTGAGCTTTTTGGAAATGGCTTATTTTATATAAGGGAGTCAATAATAGTAAGTTCTTTGGCTTTGATGTGAGGGTCTACTTCAACAGCTGAAACTCTTTTGTCCAACATGTATATTTGATATTTGATAGCTCACATATCCACTTGTAGTTGTTAGAAAATTTCTAATATTTTACCTATGTCTATTGTTGAGTGAGCTCCTCTGGTAATGCTGACATAGATACATCCCATGTTTCTTAATTGATTCTAGAAAAGGTTATAGGATATGTGATATTAATATCATGGTGCCATTCTTTTGGTTTGGAAATAAGATATATTGTGTACATTTTTTATTCTTTTGGAACTATTTTTTTGTCAATAAGTATGTTAAAAAAGATTGTAATAAGTTCCAGGAAGTCCTTGCTTAAGTGTTTGTATACTACTGTATATATAGTATTTGTAAAGGCCTAGAACAGATTTGTTACTAGTTTTATTAAGGCATCTAAATCAGTTTCAGAAGTGAGATAGGAAGGTTTACTTTTTTATACTAACTGGAATTAATGTTTTCTTTGGGTTTGTATTCCTGCTATCAAATGGTTTCTCTATATTCATGTAGTTGATACTGTTTGATTCATTTTTTGAAATACAATCAAACTTTATTTTTGATTTTTAGTAAATTAGTGATAAAGTGTTTTTTAGTTTATGTATTATTAATTAATTTAATAATAACATTACTTTTCCTAAATTGATTTAGGATAGATCAAATCATTTGTTTTTTTGTTTTGATCAAATCAATTGTTAAGGAGTTTTTTTTCTTCTTTATATTAGTTATAATTTTTTTAATTGATTTTTTATATAAATCTTTAATCTTTATAAACATATCTATTTCTACATAATATCTGCTATGTTCTGATTAGAAAGCCATATGAACAATGGTATCCTGATAGAAATGGTTTTATAAATTATATTACTTTTGTTAGAGCTATATTTGTCTAACTTTTTTCATAGAGAACCAACTGTTTTCGTACTTATTTAGTTGTAAGAGAAGAATTAGTTTGCTGAAAACTGTTTGTTTTCTATAATCCTTTTGTTTTTTCTTAAAATTTTAAATGTATTTATTTATAGCTTTGCGAATTATATTATGAAAAGTGTTCTATATCTGGTTGTTATCTGGTTTGTCCTATGATGGTTTAAAAAACAAGTGGTCTTTAAAGAATTATAAGTTATTTGTAAATATTAGCTATTGTTTATTTGATGTTGCTTATCAGGTGAAACATGTTTTGTTGTGTGGATGATATAGATATTTTGTAGAAGACTCGAGCTTTCAAGTTTCTATATATATGACTTGGATTCTGTAATCTGTATTATACTGATATTGTCTGTGATATATAAGTCAATAGAGCATCAAGAAGATCTAGAGTTATATCAGATCATGCAGATATAGCTGGCCATGCAAATTGTATTAGATATTTAGAATCAAGTATACTCTTTATCATGTGGATTATAGTATCAAAAGGTATTGTATAGACTGAGTTCTTCGAGCTTTTGGAAAAAGAGATCAGAAATATGCTTAACTATCTTTCTGTTGTTAAAGACTTTGTCTAGTTTTGGTAGAGGGTATAAGTTGAAATTTTCATCTAGTATTATATACCAATATTCATAATTCTATTGTTTTATCCATAAAATAATTTGTTTTTGTGTTCTATTTCTTTAGTTACTTGGCTTGGTAGATGAGTATATGTCTATAATTTTGCAAAACCTCTTGTTTGGAAGAGCTAGATTAATACATATGAGTCTTTCAACCTTTTTTTACATGTACTACTCTATTAGCAATATTTTTTATAGTAATGTCAATACTAATGTCCATGTTATTATTGCTATACTATCAGCTAGTAAATCCTTGTGTTTTCCAATGTTTGGTTTAAGCAATCTTTCATTTTGTCTTTATTGTAATGATAATATTTTATACTTCCTTTTTTCATATTTCTATTCAAAGTATTCTCTTAACTATATCATTTAGTCCTTAACAGTTGTATATAGCAATGGTCTAGAAGAATCTAGATTGTGAATTTTGTTTAAAGGTATGATAAGGTTATAGCTATTATTTTATGTGTGTTTCTGGATTATATACTAAAGATATTGTTTGTAGAGAATTATTTCATATATTTTTCTTGTATTTTCAAGATAGAGTACTTTTTTGCATACATATTTTGATATATTGTATATATAGATAAGCTAATGTCATGATGTGAGTGGTCTTGTTCTATTGTTTTATTTATCATGTTATATAAGGTATATGGTTGTTGAAGAAAAGTAGTATCATTTAATTTATTGTTGCTTGTTATATTGCCTATAATTATTGTCTTGTATTTAAGGGTATAGTTGAGTTTCTTGAAAGGATGTTTATGATAGTAAAAACTATGACATTCTGGTTTAGTCTATATTGCCAATCAAATTGTGTAGCTGCTGTTATTGTTGTTAAATATCATTTATGTTTATTGAGTATAGAGGATCCTGTTCAGTGGGAATAGTTTCCTGGTTATTTCTTATTCCATAACTTCTGTACTATTATAGCAATATTGTTTCAAGTTGTTGATTCTTTATTGAGATTGTGAATAGCTTCTTTAATTGATTTGAGCTTGACTTGAACTGCTGTGAGCATATTTACTGTGTTCTAGTTGAAGTTGTATTGAGGTTTGAGTGTTACTGTTATAGTTCCTGTATTTGATAGCAAATACATATGATCCAAAATAGTTGGAAGTCTTTCTGATTAAAGATTGCATGAGTTTATATATAGGGGCTGGGTTTACTAATCTGAAGCACTAATATAGTTTGTTGAATTTGTTGGCCTGTTCCTGGTTAAATTCTTTTCACTATTTTCTTTTTTTCTTTAAATTACATTATGCAATCAAATGTTGTAGACTATCACAGATAGTATAGAGTTTGGTTTCAATTGGTTTTCCTTCAAGAGTTGTTTATCTGAAAATAAAGATTTGATTAATGGCTTTCTGAAGGGACTTCTCATTTTCAAAACTGAGAACTGCATATTTCCTGGATTTGTATTGTTGTGGATCATATAGATAATGCAGTTTATATATAACAGTCTAGAATCCAAAAATCTGAAAGTTTGGTATGAAAGATTGAGTATCACAAGATAAGAAACTATAGATTGAGACTTGGGTACAAATAAGGAAACTATGTGTATCTGACAAAATATGAAAAGTTTAGCAAAGTTTAGGATTAGCATAGCCTATTACAAAGTAAATAGTTCATTATTAGTTAGAAAAGTATAAATAGCTTACCAATATATACTAAGAAAGCTATGATAAATGTGTTAGAAAAACAACCCTCATTATGAATATAGATCAAGAGTTAGTGATATACAAAAGAAACAAAATATGTATAAAGAGATAATTATACTTGGCCAAGTCATTCACCATGCTTCTGTCTTCTTTATAGGAGGCATTCTTTTATTTGTATCAATTATAAGTATTTGTTAAATGATTGAATTATTTGAGGCACTACAAATTAGTGACAGACTCACTAGATTAGCCCATGATATTATAATAAGAGATAAGAAATATAATAAAGAATGGATATCTCAATTCTTCATCTGTTCCAAATTCTATTTGAAGTTAAAAATTATGACTGAATGTGCTTTAATTAATATACTTTATTGGTTTATAAGTTTGAGTTTGTCTTCTTTGTTTGTAAAAATAATAATTATAGACTGTCACATATTTTTGAATTGTTAATTTGATGTTATTGATTTAATCAAATTTGATAAAAGTTTATTGTATATCTATGAGTCTTGTATTCAGAGAAATATTCCATATCTAATATTGCATTTCTTATTAAATTTGTATATGGTTTTTTTCATGTTTAATAGGTGCTAATTATCTATATTTGATAAGATAGGATTTCTTGTGTTATTTGTTATTTGCTGATCTCCAAAAATAATGATTATATAGTCTTCCTCTTCACAATGTTAATTTTGAATTAGGAGAAGACCTTCCAAGGAGTTAAGGACTTTTGTAAAGTAAAAAATCTTTTTATAAGTTGTATCACCTTGAATTAATAAAGCTTTTGCTTTCAGTCTGATTCTTTTCCACTTGTATTTAATTCTAGGATTAAAGAGTGACCTAGGTCAGGGTCTTGAACCAGGCGTGTATGTTAAAGATTTTTGTTTTTTTTTCTGTTGCTACTATTTGCCAGTCTTCTTCAGTTTCTGAGGGCTCTTTATAGATATCCATATCTATATCAGAATTATCTATCCTTGTTAAATATTGTTTAAAGAAGTTCTCTTTAATAGTAGTACTTTGTGAAACTATTGATACTTGAAATGGTTCTCATTTGACTTTTTCACTTCATGAGCTGAAACTATTGTTATTATTTCTATTGCTGCT
>CAJVPT010004743.1:0-13024 GCA_910592055.1 Acaulospora colombiana | reverse complement strand
GATTATATAAATATAGAAAGTTGGGAAGAAATTATCATTAAAGAGAATGTTAAAGAAGAAGTATATTAAGATCACTTAATAGAGATACTTTAGCATAATCTAGGATCCAAATAAAAGTTAACCTTTTATTCAGATGAATTACTAATAAATCATGGCAGTGACAATATGAAGATAGAAGCAGCAAGGATTCAAATAAGTGATACAGGAAAAGAAAGTAGATTTCAAACAGGAGTAGACAGTTGACCCTCATCTATATATACAGAACTAACAACAATAGTCACAATACTCCTAGTAGTTCCAATAGATAGCTCAATTAAAATCTCTATAGATAGTCAAGCCTATATCTTAAAGTGGAAAATAGTTAAGAAAGATGATTCAAAAAGAATATATAAAAGATAGCTAAAGGATAAAAACTGGTCATTATGGGCACGAATGGTAAAACTGGTCAAGAAAAAAGATCTAGATCTGAAGTTTATCAAGGTCAAGGCACATTCTCTAGATTTCCATAATAATAAAGCAGGTATTCTAATCAAAGATGCTTTTAAACTTCTAGTAATAGAATGGAAAAATCTTACCTAATACAAAATCACTACAAAAATCAAGTGGCAGAACAAAACTTTAGATGATTCTATAAGACAATTTATCAAGAAAATGAATAATAAGACTACAGTATATTAGTAAACATTATAAAGCAGAATTGAAAGAAAATAAAGTTATCAGATTCAAGAACAACAAGGCTATACATGAGATCTAGTATAAAGAGAATAAATAGCCATACATGGGATACATCTTTCAAAGATTGTTAAAGAAAAAGCTTCCTGATCAAGCTAATAAATAATGAACTATTAACACTGAATAAATTAATGATAAGAAGGCCAGATATATACAAGCAAATAAAATGTACTACATGTGATCTTTAGGAGGAAGAACCAATTAATCATTTGCTAGAATGTCTAGTATATAAGGAACAGATGAAGAAGATATAGAATAAAGGTCTCGAAGGAGTTCTGATGAATTTCAGAAAACTTTCACAGGAAAAGAAAAAGGAAGCAGAAGAGAAGAATACTAGATTAATAGTAGATAACAGTAAAAAAATAGGCGAAGTAGACAAGTAGTCATTCAGGTTAGTAAAACAGTTCTCAACAACTAGTTAGGATATGCTAAGTTTTTTTGCAGGGTTAATAAGAAGCAAACTCATTTTCGAGATAGCAAACCTTAAATGCCATGGTAAAAGAAGTAAAAAGAAGCAAGAAGATAGATCAAGAAGTTGCAAAGTATGACTTGTAATTAGTTCTAGAAAAAGGTTTAGAACGCAGGATGTGAAAGGATGATAGAATAGGAATGATTGCAAGGAATTCAAAAAAAGGATAAGATAAAAAGATCCCTAACCTCTCAGGTGCTAAAACCATATGACTGGAAAGAAAAACTTTGATATTGGAGAAAGGAAGATTAGAAGATAAAGATTTAAAAGATATCTTATCAAAAGGGATTAGATTTGGGATAAGATAGTTGGGTTTTGAGTAATGTTAGAACTTAAAGAGTAATCTGCAGTAGTGATCTGTAGGCAATAATATTAAGAGTTGAAAGGATTTTTACCTGAACAACTAATGGAGCAATAAATCACTTCCAAAGTTGCACTTAGAGTAATAATTACAAAAACAAGTGAGCTAATTGGCATTTTTTAACTTTAGCGATTCATATTATATGTATAGTTTACAAATGTTTAATAAAGCACACATAATTAGCCTGATAGAGAGTTAAAAAAAAAAAAAGTATAATAAAGGATATAAAAAAAATTATTTATTAAATTAATAAAAAGTTATTTATAAATATAAAAAATTATCCTTTACATCTGCAGTAGTAACCTGCAGGCAATGAAGTTAATAAATGGAAGGATCTTTATCTGAACTACTAATGAAATAATAAATCACTCCCAAAGTTACACTTAAAGTTTTGATAAAATTCAAAACAGAAACAAGTGAGTTAGGTAAATATTTAACTTTAGCAATATATTTTATGATGTAAAGTATACAAAATATTTAATAAAGCACACATACCTAGCCTAACAAAGGGTTTAAAAAAAAAATAAATAAATAATCATCCTTTACTAATTAATAAAAAAACTTATTTAATTTTTTATGCATAAAAAGATATATTCTCAACCACCATAATGATATTCGTATCATTATCTTTTCTTTATTACCTTAAAAACTTCCCAATCGGCTACAGTGAACGAACTTGGAAGACCAATACTCGTATAACTGTATGGATTACTGGTCCAATTATTAGCGAATCCACAGTATATATCATGACCTCCCCCAAATGTTGGCCCATATGAAGAATTGCTGTAAATTGCATTATTGTTATAATTTCCATTTAAACGACCTAGGTTACAATCATTTTTAAGACATTTAAAATCATTAATTAAAAATATAAATCCGTCAACATGTCTATATCCACTAACAGAATCCCAATTTTCCGGATTATATCCGCCCACCAGCCTTTCAGAATCTTGAAATTTAGCCACCACAATGGTAGCACCTTGGTTGTCACATTTGTTGTGAAAAGTATAGACATCATTCCCATCTCTACTGCTTCGGTAAAGGAGTTCGAATTTATAAGGAATTCGGCTAAGCCCCGTATAATCGTCGGTTTTATTATCGATCCAACTCGAAAATAGAATAAGATGCTTACTGGTAACTAAATTAGAATTAAGATGCTTTTGTAACCTTGGTGAGTATGCATTACAATGCGGAACGGCATTAGGAACCATATAGCAACGCAAAATATCATCCTCGAGTTCCTCAGAGAGAATCTTCTTTAATGGTTTGACTCTAAAATAAAAATCTTCCATGGAAATCTCATGAAATCGGATTAGAGGGATGCAATTACGCAACCTTTTCTCCAAAGCTTCAAAATCTTGATCTTCAAAGTCTTTGATGTTGCTTTTGAGTTTTGGATTCTGAGCAATTCCCCATTTGATCGCATAATCCCAAACATTAATTTCATCCATTGCAAGATCGTCGTATTTAAGAATCGATATTAATGCACTTTCTTCTAAATTTAGGAATTTTTCTGAACCAAATAAGATGTCCGGATCGGCAAGAATAGTCTCTAAGCAAAAATTCTTGAGATCATCAAATGTTTCGTGACAAGTAACAATGCATAACATTTTCACAGGATCCTCTCGTAGAAAGTTATCGCGGTTTTCAATCATAAATTTCTGAATATGATCAATGAGTTTTTGAAGTCCGAGTTCATCTGCCGCGATTAAAACTTTGAAAACTTCTGAACCATCCAATTCACAAAGATTTATAACCCCACAATAAATGAACCTATTGTAATGTTTCTTTTAATAGATTAGATACTGGTACTATAAAGAATAATAATTATAAGGGCCATTTACACACCTAAGGATCACGTCAAATGTTGAAGCGGAAATATTTGACTTCTTAAAAATAAAGTAGCCATCGTGCTTCTTTGCCCATTCATTTGAAAGTGCTCCGCGAAAATAGGGAGAACGAGTACGTAGTACCAATGAATGAGCGTGAAGCTCTTCTTTAAGTTCTTCACCGGCATAAATTTTCACGTCATAATCCTCTTTAGTTTCGTAAAGTTGTTTAAAATCCTCAGCCACATCCGCATAAAATGTTGCCATCTGTTAAGATAGAATGTGACGATTTTATTGCTCCTAAACAATAAATCACGGTGCGATGATCAAATTTTTAACAAACAAATACTAAAATAAATTTTATTTCTTAAAAGGGGCATAAGTAATCTGTAAAATTTTTTTTTTTTTTTTTTTTTTTTTTTTTAACCCGCAGTCAGACTTAAAATATAAATACTTAAATATCTAAAAATTAATTTTACTTAAGATTATTTTATAACTTTTATTATTATTATTGTTTTATATTTTTATTTTAATTAAAAAATTATTCAAAACTCTTTTTACTGATCCTCTGATCACACATAAAAAAGATGTTCACAAGAAGTTTTGATACTTCTTTGCTAAAAGAGTCTTATTATTTTCCTTAAATCAACTTAAAGAGTATCTTTAGAACTCCCCCACTTTCCCTATATCTTATTTACAATATCCTTTGAACAAACTGAACTCTTGTGATCTACAAAGTTCAACTCCCATCTTTACTACCAATGGCAAAAAAGTTTCTAAAGGAAAAAGGACTAATTGTGAAGTATCTATCATCTTTCAGCTATAATAAAGATAACAAAGGTTATATTCCAGTCAAAGGACTTATTTTTCTATCCTTTGACTGATATTATAGTCTCTTAAAGTTACCTTTTCACAACTTTCTGAAAAATTTTGCCTGCCCCAGCTTGATCCTGAAATTTAGAATAGCACAAATCTCACTGATTATGATTGGATAATATGAAACACATTGAACAGGATTGATAAACAAGTTTCTATTGGCTACCTCATACATCTGAATGCATTTCCTTAACTCCATAAGAATCTGAAGTCCACTATAAGTTATATGTGTTGATGCAAATAGATATAGAGTAGGCTACTAATACATTATTGTATACAAGAAAGAGTCTGTTCGATTATAGTAAAGGTCACAAGATACTTAATTGATCTTTTTTTAAGTCAGAGTCACCTACATCCTGATTGTATGTTAGGTAGATTTCAATCTCTACTGTCCAAAAAAGTCTAAATCAGAGAAAATATGAAGTTATTAGGAATATTTAGTGATAAAGCTCATATACAAAGCAATTCAGTAAGTTTTTGTTTTATCTTCAAAAAATCTCAAGCTAGAAAACTGAAAGATTAATGCTGATATACTAATCGAAACTCAAGTCCAAAAATATTAACAGTAATGTGTGAGCCAGTTGGAATATCTGGAAGATTCTTATTAATTATTAGTATAAATAGACACTAGCAGGGTATGTTAACTACAAGGCTAGGTACTATCCCTTATAAAAGAATTAAATCTGAAATAAAATATATAGATAGGTAAGTATATTCATATTTAAATAAAAATATATTTAATTGATAATATACTGGGAAACTTTCAAGTCAATTATATGGACACCAATATATTATCTGGGTCTTTTCGGTTACTCCCTTTTTATAAGCCTTAAAATTGTATAGTCTCCTTTTTGATTTTTACCTTATCTCCGTAAAGATTTAATAGAAGTTTTTCTCTTAGATCTTACTACAGGAGGAACCAAAACAAGACAGACATATATTAAAAAATAGGACCGATATATTGTATATAACTGTCCAATTTTCATTTTCATTTTTCTTTTATTTTCATTTATGACATCAGTATGCTCTAGGGATACTGGTTTTCTTTGATAAAAGAAAGGGCAATAAGCCTCAAAATAGTTTTAAAAATAATTTTAGCTCATTATTATCTTTATTGATTCCAAATATATACCTATGTATTCATATTTTGTGCAATATATACTTGTAATTTAAAAATCAATAAAGTTAGACATGAGTCTGTCAAAAAAAAAAAAATTAAAAAATTAAAAAACTTTATATTATATACAAATTTTACAAACTAATATATATAATTTAACTTTTTAAATATAGTTATATATATAATTTGTTATAAAATAATATGCAACTTATAATATAAAAATAAAAACTCTTTCCACTGATCCACATTTTTTTAAAAAATTTTCTTTTTTGATAATTTTTTTGAAAAACTCATAAAACTTTTTTACACAAGAGCAAGCCTCAGAGAATATAACCATATACTTCTAGGTAACAAAATCTACTTTGCAACAATAGAAAAAGAGTTTTACTTAGCTTGAAAGTCAGATATTCCTAAATTATTTTTACTTTTAGGAAGAAGAAAAAGCAAAAACAAGCTGATTCACATTAGGCTTCTTGAGACCCAACCTTAACTTCACAAAGCTCTTAGCCAGGCCAGTACAGGTTAATACCTTTCTAGGTACTAAGAAAAGTCTCAGAAGCAATAGATTACACTGATAAACTAGCACAACCTCAAAATTAACTAAAACCTAGGAGGATGTTCAAGTCTCTTTGATCAAATAGCTAAAAGACTACAACAATACAACAACTTCAGATCAACTAATTCATGTTACATGAACATAAACATGCTACCTTTTCACCTGATTGACATGTATCAAAGCAAATTGATCAATCTACAATAAAACAGTAGGATATAACAAATCAACAAACTAGAACATGTGTAATGAACCAATATGTATTATCCAAAGCAAGATCAATAGTTGATTATAGCTAGTTATGTGTTAATAAACAAATACCGAACATGTAAATATATAAAAGCCACATGTTATAAACTCTCTAATATCAATATAGCAACTTATTGCCATATATGTCAAATAGAAAAATAATATGTAATAGTATTTATCTGATCATGTGATTAAAAAGACATTCAGACCTGTGGGTCAATAGTGTAGTAGGTGCACTCTCAGGTTTCCATCCAAGAGTTACCAGTTCAATCCTACTCAAGAACAGTGACCACAATATAGATCATGTTGTACAGAATATATGTTCATAAGCCACATATGTTCCTGCATACACCTGATTTATCAAATACCACTGTCCGACTATAGTGCAATAAAAACTAATCACACAGATCTTGGTCAGTTTTAGCACTAGGACAAAAAAAGTTATTATATACATGCCACCTGGAGTATGTGAAGCTACCAAAAGAATGCCAGGAATGATAATGATTATCTCAAGATCCTACCAATCTAATAAAGAATCCATTTCTTCTCAAATTACTGTACTTATGGGAGGTATTGGAAGACTTCGATCATCTGTATCAGCCGAGAAAGTTACTAGAGAGATGGGCTAGTTTGGTCTTGGATTGTGTTAAATTGATTTCACAATGGAAACTACAGGAGCGGACATATTTGGGAGAGGCCTAAGGTCCCATTTGACCAAGAAAAACCCCTGTAGACCATCTTTGAAAAGTGGTTAAGAATAATTACTGGAAGACTCTCAGTCACTGAAAGATACACTAATGATCATCAGGGTACTACGTTAGACTGCATAGAGATTGAAGCATCAAGTGACCTAGCCTCTGAAGAAAACTGAACATGGCAAGTACATTATATAAGATTTGAACACACCCTCAGTTCAAGAACCAATCACACTCAAAGAAATACACAACAATACAAATATTTCTTAAATTAAAAATAGTAGTCCCTAGTGGATCCTTGGAATACTAGGTGCCTGGGCAAAGCAAGGCAACTGACAAGATGGTACTCGCCTGAGAAACGGATAAAATTGGGTTATATTGAGTTAGAGTAGCATAGTTAAAAATAGTTATAAGTCTGGTCTCTTGTAATTTAATGGTTGTACTTCTCATAAAAATCAATAAAAGTCCAGTACGACTAATTAAAAAAAAAAAAAAAAAAAGACATTCATACAATAACAACACATGTTAAATTTTTTGTGTATCATGTAACAATATGTCAACAAAAGAATAAACAATAATCAGAATCCTAGAGAGAAGGGAAAAGGAGCTATTGAAAGTATTGGAAAAGATAGTTTCTCATTAAGATCCTCAGCAAGTACTCTGAAAAACAAGAATAGCATAGCATGAACTGAAACCAACAGCAAGTACTCTGGAAAACAAGAATAATATAACATGAGCTGAGACCAACAACAAGTAATCAACCCCACATTCCTGTTGAGTCAATATATATTTCCTTGATACTAGATAATATTATTGTCAATCTATTAAGGATAGATCTATTGGTATTGGCAAAAAAACATATGTTGTGGTAATATATTCTTACTCTCTGAAAAAAGGGGTAAGGTAAAAAGAAAGATTTGAAAGCACCTATGCTAGAAGAAAAGGTGTATAATATGTTAACAAGCAAGCCAATAATATAGGTATCAAGCTCTAACCAAGTTAAAATTTTTATGATAGAAAGCACATCCAATAGAAGTTCAATCAACTTCTATAGAACTAGAAGAAACATACTCTATTAAGGAAGTCATAATAGAGAATAGAGAAGTGGTAGAACAAATAGAAACAGAAGTGTTAAAAGAAACAGGGCAGGGAAGCTGTATTACAGATAGTATATTTTATAATATAAGAAATAGAATTCAAGAGACAATAGTAAATCTATTCTTTGTAAAACAATAGGGATCAATCAAGGTGGGGTACTTAAAGCCATATTGCCAGGAGAAAATAGAGAAGATGAAATTACATATCTCAAAGAAGCTCTAAAAATACCTAAGTGAATGAATCCCTTTAAAACTAAATTTATCAATAACAACCATTAGATCATATTTGGCTTTGATGAAGAGAAAGATGCAATAAGATGTCTAGAGGCTGTTAACAAAAAAGAAGCTAAAAACTTTACATTCAGGAGAATAGATAAAGATATGAGTACATGATCAGCCTTCCAAAGATATACTCAGAACAAAAAGTTTTTCAAGCCAGAAAGCTTTTCATCAATTAAAAATAGATCAAAATATATCATATTAATAGATACAGATCACAAGCTTGGCAAATGTATGATTAGACAAACAATAGAAGAATTTGGAAAGATTATTAATATTTATGAATATAGAACATCCTTTTATCAAAAATAGTTTGAAGTTCACATTTATGCTCACTGAAAATATATCAACTTGGATAAGGAATGGTAATTAAGATAAAATCCAATTAAGTATGATTGATAATAACCTACAAGAAATAAGATAATCAAGAAATTACTCAGATTCTAAAAGAGAGAAAAATATACTCCTTAAGACTTTATGGAGTTGATAAATTATCTACAAAATCTATAGAAGAAGCCTTAAACCATATGAAGGCTAAAGCCTTTTATATATCAAAAAACAAAATCACCTTGATATCAGAAAACTATGCAGTAGTATACTTTGAGAATGAAAAAAATCTAAGAGAGGCACTCCAGCATCAAATAAAGATTGACAATCAAGGGCTAGGTTGAAGTGTAAAGAATTATTATCATCACAAAATATCAGTTGATTCAGTTAGGTCAGACAATACACATATAATGATTAAAGAAGCAAGGAAACAAGATTGCAAAAGTTGAGATAGAGCAAGTGGAGATAAAGAAAGTAATGAAGATATCATGATAACCAAAAAAAAAGCTATACTAGTAGTAAAACTCAGAAGAAACAATAATTAATCAAGAAATAGAAGAAGTATAATAAGGTCTATATTACTAGTAACTGGTGGTAATAGGGAGTCACTAGGGAGGTGAAGACACCAGGAAGCAAATCAAGTTCTATATTAGGCTTTACAATATTCTTCAGAAATAGATAATGAAGTTTTGAATACTAGGTGACATCAAAGGTAAACAAAAAAAGAGAAAACAAGAAACTTAAGATTAACTGTAAAGCAAGAGTCAAAGGTAGTCCAACTGAACAAAATATTAGAGAAGCTTAGCAAATAACTAGATAACCTAAAGAAAGGTATACTCAAAAAAAGAGCCAACTGCTCCTAAAAAGGGTACACTAGTCCAACCATAGAAAGAGAAAGAATGTTAGCCCACTATTCTTAAGTCAAAAATACAAAACAAGAACAAAGTATGACAAATAGAGAAGAACAATAATAGGTGGCAGCAAAGCGATCAAGATCTTGATACTTTCTTGCAAATAGAAAAAGATAAATTTCTAGAAAAAAACATAGAGGATCAACAGGTAGAAAAAACAAAAGAGGAAGATATACAGAAAAGGGTAATTAGAATAGAGATATATAATATTAGAGGCATTACTGATAGTACAAACCAATATAGTCTTATAAAAGAAATATAGAAGTAAGGCATTAAAATAATTGAGCTATATGAAACAAAATTAACTAATACAAAGGCAAAATGGATCTTCTGGAAGTAAATGATCTTTAAGCATTTTCATAATACTAATAAAGACACTCCATATAGTACAAGATTTAGTTTCTTAATAAGAAAAGATCTGAAAAGAAAAGTAGCTTCAATAGAAGAGATAAAAGAATACATGATAGCAGTTAATATGCTTATGAAATAGAACAAGATGTATATCATCCAGATCTATATTCACTCAAACAAATGATAAAGCATGAAGATGCAGAAAAGAGTACAAATATTTATAAAAAAAAAGAACAGACAAGGCTTTCATATAATAATAATGGGAGACTTTAATGCTATATACAATCCTACAAAAGACAGGACATTAATATCTAGAATTAGACCTGTGGATCAATAGCACAGTGGTAGTGCTCCCAGGTTTCAATCACAAGGTCTGAAGTTCAATACTACTTAAGGAGCAAAAATCGAAATTATCCTTCTGATCAAGTTTACCGAATTTCCTGTGAAAGTCGTACTCAATTATTTGAAACCAGCTCGAAACAAGTTAGGTTGTATGAAAATGGGACTTCTGACCTTCCATCGATCAGAAGTTGAAACTTAAGGTCATACTACTAGAAGGATTGCACAAAGTAAGGCTTCTGATCTAACCTTCCATACAAAAGCCCCTAGCCTACTCTGCCCTGGCCGCCTCCAGAACCCCCTACTCTTCTAGCTCAGGATATCCCAATCTGGTGCTCCACTTAATTGAAAATCAGTTAATAGGGACTGATCTGATGCCACAGGTGGTAACAAAGAAGGCAACATGCCCTCTTCTGAGGTCTGAGCGAATAATATCTGAGAATATTGGAGGGTGTGTACATCTCGTCGGGTATATCTAACAGGTCTAATTTAGTGAATTTCAATACAAAAATAGTTATATGAGCCCCATACTAACTAGCCTAAGCATCACCATTTATGACTGTGTATTAATCATCTGGCCACTAGCTAGATGTGTCCACTCTTGAAGTGGTAATAGGTCTAGCTAGGATTGCCACGATAGGTTAGCATTAATCTGTATATGTAGAGATGTTTGATGTAATGACAGTGGAATTAAATTGCCAAATAAAGTCTCGTATCTAATACCAGTTGCGGTTTAAACATTTAAAAAAAAAAAATTTAATATCTAGAATTAAATTTAAACTATCTTGGCACCTGGAAATACAGCTATTTAACTTTTTAGATAAATGGTCCTTTCTAAACATACAGGCTATATGGAAAGAAAAAGATAAAACTCCAATAAGATAGGATGCTACTAGCAGTAGTCAGATTGATTATATATGGATATTTCAAAGTCTTACAAACTATCCAATACTCATATTCAATAACCAAAGTATAAAGGAAACAATAGAAAGTAATTATACTATGCTAATGCTAACAATGCATAACACTAATCTCTTCACAAGAGATATCAAAAACAAGCCTCCCACAAAGAGTAAACAAAGAATTGATATAAAGAAGTCAATACCTGAGCAGTAAAAAATATTTAGTAAAAGCTTGAATCAAAAACTCAGAATGGCAATGGATTTATTGTTTAAAGAAGAGTCCAAAAATGATAAAAGAAAAGCTCAAGCAAATAAGATCTAGAAAACATTCAAAGAATAGATATGTAGGATAACATATAACAAGCTTATGACCAAGAAGCTATCTGCTTTTCAAGAAAAACATCATAAGCATGGACCAGAATTTATCAAGTATCAGAGGGCCCTTCAACTATTCACACTCTTTAAAAAAGCAAAAAGTATATATGATCCAATTAAATTGCAAGTCCTTAGTATGGCAATTAGAAAACACAATACTATCTTTAATTCCAATTATCAGATCGAAAACTATTGTATCCAATATAGCATTTTCCAAATTCCATAGAAACTATTAAAAAAGGATATACAGGATACAATAGAAGGCCTAAAACTTGCTTGTTAGAATACAAAGGCAAAAAAAAACAATAAATGCTATTAAAAGAGCCTTGGAACAGAGATGTGATGACTTATATAGTAATCAAAGAAGAATGGTAAACTCCTTGACTGATAGAAAGTGAGTTAAAATAATACTGAATAGAATTAAGGTTAAAGATGGTGAAAAGAAATATATAACTACTAAAAAGAAAGAAATTGAAAGAGAAATAAGAAGATATCATCATGAGACATTCAAAAAATTAAATGCCAATTTTGATAGCCTTACAGAAAATTAGAAAGAAAAATACAACCCTAAAGATTATATTAATAAAAAGTTGTATAAAGACCTACTGGAGCCAATCTCTCAAGAAGAACTATACGAAATGCTTTAAGGACTTCCCAATAATAAAGCCCCAGAGAGATCACAAATCAGCTATGAAATGCAAAAAAGACTGAATCAAGAAGGAAAATATTTTAGAAAGATGCTTAACTACTTTCTAAGGTGAGAGATTACTCTAATAGGATAGAAGCAAAGCCATATATATCTATAGTAAAGCCAAAACCATGGAAATATGAACTTCTCATCATCAGATCAATAGTATTGCTGGAGGTTATATAAAATATTTTACCAAAATCCTCACAAATAGATTGGGAAATGTCTACAAGACTAACAATATCTTGAGAGGATTTAATTATGTAGGATTACTAGAAGAAAATACAGTAGAACTGATTCAAATTCTAAATAATATTTGTGAGGAAGCAGAGAAAATAAAAAGGAGTTAGGGATACTTTTTAAAGACACAGAAAAAGCATATAATACTATTAGTCTAAATATGTTAATCGAGACAATGAATAAAATCAAGATACCAGAAGATTTTATTTAAATCATAATAAGTCTATTTCAAAATCGAGAATTTAGAGTTATATTTAAGAAAAATCTAACTGAAATAATTACAGCAAGAAATAGAATTAATCAAGAAGAAACTATCTTACTATTAATGTGAAGGATATTCTATAAATCTTTATTGTGCAAGATTCAGAATAATAAAACAAAAGATTACAAAATATCAGTGACTTGAAATTCAGAGTTAAAGGGAAACACTGAAAGAAAGCTAGAGTTAAAGCACATAGCTATTGTATTTATGAATAATACAATATGGATAGCAAGATCCAAAGAGGATATAGAAAAAATTTTGGAAGAAGCAAGAATCTTTTACAGGGCAAATGACTTGCAGATTAATAGTAGCAAATTAGTATTAATTACTATTAACAATCCCAACCAATATCCAGAAGAGGTTCAAGCAGAG